>VIAB01001265.1:19688-47493 GCA_009801035.1 Oophaga pumilio
TCTGTGTGCCTCTTCCAGTAATATAGGCTGGAAGTGAGCTCTGTGTCTCTCCTAGTAATATAGCCTGGATGTGAGCTCTGTGTATCTCACGGTAATATAGGCTGGATATTATGTTTGTGTGCATCCAGGGTGCTGCTTTTATCATTACCACAGCTTCTATCCTCCATGGATTTCTTCTTCATGTGCATTCCTTCTTTTTCATTGTGTTTTCTCTGCCTTCCCTAAGACTGTAGATACTTTCTCTGGCTCCTGAATGGCAAACTGGACGAATGACTCCTATTAAACATCCCTACAGATTAAATTCTATTCAGTGTTTTAGGAAAGTTACATGGCTACTTCTCTATATATGATCAATGGTGGTCCTTCCTCTGATCTTTTTTCCTGCACAGTTGCCCCCAACAGCCATCTCTATTCTTTTTGCACCTGAATGGGGTCACTTTGATTGACTGACAAAACATCGGCCTTGTTCTCGAGGTAAAAAAAAACGATAGGTGGTACCCCTACTCTATTTTCAGACATTAAAGGGGATTCCCATAAACAACATTTATGGTATGATAAATGTATGATCAATGTGTGCCCCGTCAGTCGCGAAAACGCCAGTCTTCCATCAATAGAGTATTGGTTGGCAAGGGGCCGCAGCTCTGTTCATAGTTTGAGACTGACAGATGGCCGAGTACAACCATTTTTAGCTTTTCCAGAAAGCCCTGGTTTCTTCTTAAGAATATTACAAATATTATTGATCTCGTTGCAGAGTTGCTGAATGCATCCAGGTTGACTGACCCGACCTCCGTCACGTGTCGCTATCCACCAGATTTAACGGGAGCCCTGGTGTGGAATCTAACGGAGATGAACTGCTCCTTGCACCCTCCACCGCCCTTACCAGAAGCCGTTTTCCATAAAGTGGTGTTACCGGTGCTCTTCGTTGTGTTAGGTGAGTGCAATCTGCTCCTCAGATATAACAAATGATGTAAGAAAGTAATGTCACCTTAAAAAGGCAGTAAAATTCCTTAGGGTGATCATTCGGAGGTTCCAGATTAGCAAATATCCTATGTTAAAAAAACATTGCTGGCCTGATAATGTATGTAAAATGCTGTGGAATTAATGGGGCTATATAAATGAGTAAAATAAATAAAAGACCAAAGGCTATGTACACCTTTGACAACCATTTATGTTATTAGTTACGTTACCGTTAATTAATAAAACTGCTTTAAATTTGTCTGCAATCTACATTTATTTTCCCTCTGATCTTTGTGCACTGATCCAAGTTTAAAACTGTTCTCTTTTATGATTTACCCTTCCAGTAAAATAGGCTGAATGTGAGGTCTGTGTGTATCCAGGGTGTTGCCATGTTGATTAGTTCATATATCAGCACAGCTTCTATCCTGTACTCAATTCCTCTACATGTGCTTTCCTCCTTTTCTAAAGTCTTTTTTTCTCTGCTCTCCCTGAGACTGTAGATACTTTCCTTTTTTTTTTAACATACAGTGGCAATCTATGTTTAACCCCCTCCCTGCTGATATCTCTAACACTGAGAGAAAGTACAGAGAGCGAGATAAAGATTTCTGCTTGATTTGTCTTTTTTTGGCTGAATGAAGCACTAACAGATGCTCTGCTATAGCAGAATAGTTGTTGATTTTTATTGAAGACTATTTAGAAAAGTTGCTTAACTTTACATTTAGGAAGCAAATAAATGACAAAAAATGGTGTGTAGGTGTACATAGCCTTTTAAAGTAGTTTGTTATACTATGTTTTGTATAATCTTACATGTTTGGTGGTAAATGTCAATTTATGCTGCAAATTTTCACCCTTTGCAATGTATAGTCTGAAATCTGCTGTAAAATTCTTGACAAATCTACATGTAAAGGCTCTTTAAAGTTAGTTAATAGCTTTTTCGATAGGCCAACTGTGCTTCTCATGCGCACAGAATGATTGGTAATAGATTGTTCTGTGCACAGAGGCTGTCATTGTTCTCGGCAGCATGTAGTGTTCACAGAGGACGATGTGCTGCCGAGAGTGATTTTTTCTTTTTTTTCTTTTTAAAACAAGACGAAAGATTATTTCACCCAATGAAGAAGTGTTTTGCTTGTTCATTGGGTGATTGGCAGCTTATTTACACCGCACTATTATCGGAAAACGAGCGCTCCAAGGAATGTTCATTCCTGATGATCATGCTGTAAAAAATGTTATGTAACACAGGGCATAAACTGCCGTGGGAAAATGGGTTTCTTCACCATCCTTATCAATCACCATCCTTATCAGTATCTACATCCTGCTGACAACATTAATATGGACGGTGATTTGGATCCATGCGACTTTACCCTTTAAATCAGAAGGACATGTTGTCGTCAGCTTTTCTCAGTAGTGCAGACTCAGATTTGGGGCCTGTAATTTCAAGTGGCCTATAAAAACTGCTTTACTCTCTCTTTGACAACAGAAGTGATTTTTTTTTTTCCGGCAAAATTCACCTTAGTAGGGAAGAGTTCAGGTTTTGGTCTAAGCTTGAGATGGTTTTCTACCTATTTACTTCATACCAGGGACCAAGAGATGATGCCTTCTTGTTTATTTGTAGGCCATGAGCCGACCATTATCTCCTGGCCAATATATTTATCAGTTTTACTCCCTACCCCAGAAACAGCGCCACCGTTGTCCACCTGCCAAAACTGGTATTGCAGCTCAACCATATTCACCTCAATGGAGCAAAGCTGCAATACCAAACACAAACTATGGGCTTTTTGCACTTTTTTTTTTTTTTTTAACTCACTTGCATTGCATGACCTGTAGAGATTGGATTGTATGTTGTATCCAAAAACAAAATTATTATTTATTTTATTGCAGCTCTTTTTGTGTTCATTTTGCTGATTTTCCTCCTTTGGAAGAAAAAACAAGATCAAAAACAAGTACAGCCGGACAAAAGAATGAAAGAAGTGGCTGGTGTTAGATTTCCGAGAACTTTTGGTGATGGCGTCGCAGTCAATGCAAACCTGGTGGGTTTCAAGACCACATCGAGCCAATATCCCGCGGCCTTGGGACGGACTAAGTCGGCAGCCGCTATTTTACTCCAAACTGAATTCAACTCCTCAAACGTGTCGCAAAGTCGGAAGAGAAGTGAAAAGTCGCAAGGCGCCAACGCCGTGAAAGATTGCCGCAATCCTAAAGTGACCTCGGAAGGCAACATGGAAATGTGGTATTATGACAACCTGCAGTGTAAAGTCTACCAGACCTTCAATGCCAACTCATTCAATATGGAAGACGCTTCCACCCGCCCACCAGTGGTCTCTATGGGACCGGTAGAAAGTGACGACTACTCAACCAGATCCACCGCAAACATTGAGGAACCTCTTGTCTACTTGTGCATTAACACAGCTCGAGAAGAATCCACCATGACCGTTCCTGTCAAGGAGACGAGACCTTCATGTAAGCCACGGATCTTAAGACGGACTCTGTCCTGGCCAAATGTCCAGTGTAAAAAAGAATCCAGGGTTTCATACGAAGACTTTTTGAAGACCCTCCAGCCAGGTGGTTCTTGTACCACCCAAGACAAATACAAAACAGTGGATTCTAGTGATCTCCCTGACTCTACTCAAGTGCTAAAGCCAAGCCAGGGTTTGTTGAGAAAGGTGGAGATCAAGAACGATTCAGCGTTGGGTGGCTCGTCCAAGAATAAAGTGGCGGATGATAAGTTTAAACAAGGAAATGTGACCAGGAATGTTTATCAGAGGTCAGGCAAAGGTGGACGTGCCCCGAGGAGCAAGGTTGTCACTCCGGACTCTGGGGTAAACCTGGATGGTCTTCCCAGCCGAGGATCAGAAGCCCGATCAGAACTTAGAAGCACGCCGGACGATGACCAGCTACTGGAGAATAATGAATATAGTTTTATAGATCTGTTACATGAGGTGGTGCAAAATCATGGACGATGGACAAGAGAGAGGTGGAAGCAAACCCACCAGCAACGCATGTCTAGTAGAACATCGCCGCACCCCTAGGGAGTCCAGGATTACAAAAAAACATGGCTGCTTTCTTCCACACCTGTCAGTGGGTTGTACCTGGTATTACAGCTCAGCTCCATTAAAGTGAATGAGCTGCAATACCACGCTTCCTGTTATAGCAAAAAGTGGTCATCTTTTTTCTAATTCTGTACAATCCCTTTAATTAAATATGATGTATATTCTTAAAGGCTATGATCACATATTCCTGTCTGGTTTGTCGGGTGCAGCGATTCAATCATCCGCTAGTAAAGGGATAGTGCATCCCTAGGATATAGTGTCATTTTATGTTCAGCGGGAGTCTAACCTCTGGGACCACCACTGATCCTGAAAATGAAGCTCTGTGTCCCCCTTTATTGTCTTTCCCTGCACAGTGATCCCGCCCACTGGACTGTTCGGAAAACTCTATTGTATCCCCTTCATTCTCCGAATTGGTGAGGGGACCACGAGTTTGGACCCCCATCAATTACAGGTTGTTGGAATATTCTAGCAGTATGATGTCACTCTTAAGTAGGGAAACCCCTTTTAATATTCACATACTCTTCTTCCTCTAAGAAGAGACAATTTGTATATTTAGTTTCCCAGAGAAGCATACATGGCTTATAAGTCTCCTCACTCTGAAATACAAGGCTTGGCTTGTCACTTTCCACAAGCAGAAATGATACCCCTTAAATCACAATATTCACATCTGTAAGATAAGAGAGTTTACTAAAATATTAGGAGACTGTACTGGTAGCTGTTATCTGAGATCTGCCAGCGTGACCCTCTGTCATAGTGCGGCAGGAGCTGAGCCCATGGATATATAGGTTTGTGGGAAAAGATTCAGTATAACTTGTTCTTTAATATTGTAAATCCCCAGCTCCCCTGTGATGGAGCCCAATGGTTGGTCCTACTCTGAGTAACAGTGATCACCGATTAGCCCTGCCCACTGGACTCCTAAGGCCAGAATGAGCATGGATGTCATCGAATAAATGACAACTTATTCTGAATCTTCTCCGGCTTTCCTATATATCAATCCACTCAGCTCCTCGCACCCTAAAACAGGCTACAAACAAAACCTGGTGTGAATACCGACATCTGTGGACTCCAGACCCTACCAGGTATAATAATCCTCTTAGCGGTGGGAATGTCCCACTATATGAGGACGAAGGGCCTTATATTTGCTGCAGATATTTCTATGAATGTCAGATCCATTGATCTGAAGGAGATGTTTCTGCAGCAAGCACGGAGAGTTCTGCTCGCTTCAGTCACCTGGAAAATAATAATCTTTATATAGCGCCAACATATTCTGCAGCGGTTTACAGCTTAATAATAATAATAATTAATAATAATTGTGGCTTCTAGAAAAAGGGGGAGGGAGGTATTAAATTGCAAAAATACAATTTTTCCACCTTATGAAGGGGTTAAAAGATGAATCGCATGTAATTCAAAGTAATCAGACGTTTAATGAAGTCATTAGATATTTGTGCAGATACGTTTCCTCTTTAATGTGATGTGAATGTTTCTGCATTTAGCAGATAGTTGATTATTCCTTACTGTACAATTGTGTTTTCTCCAATTAATATTACAGATTTTCTTAAAATAAAACTGGCCGTTCACTTCCATATTTGTGAGATCTGAGGTTCTGCCGCTTTGCGGTATACAATATATGTCAGCTGCTTGCTGTCAGTGAATGGTAATATTGTTTAGATCAGGGTACTCCTATTAATGGGTGCAGTGTAATACTTCATTTCTCCTGTGGTGGCGCTCCAGGCTTCTCCATAGATCACAGAGAAACCAGCTGTGATCTGCCAAATGTTAAAGGGATTAGTCCAAAATGTATTATTTTTAATCTCCCTGCAGTCTAATAATCCCTTTAATGTAACCTAGCCATGCCTTCAGATAGTCACTGGCTCTGTGGCTGTAGGCAGAGGCTTCTGACTTGCAGCTTTTCAGGGGATGATCTATTTGGTGCAGCAAGTCCAGCAAACACTTTTAGAAAGTGATTGTATGTGACAACTTTTTTTTTTTTAGGAATTTAAGCCTCTGACTGATAATTGGTAGAATGGGAAAAACCCTTTAAAAGGGAATCTGTCAAAAGACTAGGTGTCTCGTGCTTCCTGGTCCGACCACACCCCCACCGCTGATTGGCAGTTTTCTGTCAATACACATTTCACACAGAAAAGCAGCCAATCAATGATGTGGGCGGAGTTAGACACTGCTCAGCATTCCGAGCACTGCTAGATCTGCATCCGGTAAAACTGTGATTCTATTAAAATGACAGCAAGCAGCCCCCCACTAAGTGACACATTGCTGGAATCAGGGTCTCTGCCCCTACGTCATGCAGCTCTCAGATTACATTGCAAAAACCTACTGACAGATTCCCTTTAAGGTGAGGACCCAATATGAGCATAATTTAGTTTCATGCCGTTACTTCAGCAGACAATCGCCCTCATTCGTTCTCCCTCGTGTCCAATAGGTGGCCTCTTCTTCTCCATGAGCGTGTGGCTGATCATCTGTATCTTGACAAGTCGCTGCAAGAACAAAGTGACCAACGTGACCGACCCAGAACATTCTCTGCGGCCGAGCTCGGAGAACTGCACACACAGGAGCCGTGCCCATAAAGGAAGTGTGCTCGGCCTTATCCGGCAGGATAGACTGGTCGGGTCATCGCACCTACAACACGAGGTCACCGACGGGTCTGCAATCGGATCTGCTGGGGAAACGGAGAGTCCTGAAAAGCCGAACGACAAGGGAAGAGACTTGGAGAGATTTCTCCATTCAGATATGAAAACCAGTAAGTCTGAGCCACTGGTTTTCCCCTTAGGCGTTAGCGCACCAGTATTGGAAGCTTTTGTCTACGGTGACATGATTTTCGGCAGCGGACACGTCACAAGTCAGACCTCCGTATATAAGCAAGACACGACATCACCGAAAAATACCGTTACTGTGCAGAATTTGGGGGCTGCAAGGTTTCATCCCGCAGGAAAGAGTTATTCAGAAAATAATCCTGTTGATAATCTTACTGGGGAAACTGGTGAGTTCTCAAAGTCCTTTGTTTTGTTTTTTTCCTTTCTAGTGTCATTTTCCCAGATATCTACAGATTACAGCCGATCGTCGGGGTCCCGGCAGCACAACGAGCTATGACCAGCTTTTCAGCATTCTGACAGTTATAATTTTGCAGCAGCTGGAAAGCAATCTCTGGTACATAAGAAACATGTGAATCCCTAAGCAGACTTTCTCTGCTTTATATCATACACTTTTGTCTTTTTATTACTTAAAGATACTTTTACAACGCTTTGGAAATGTTTCAAAACTGCAGAGACAAAAGTGAACAGACTTGCCCCGTCAGGTCACTTCTTCCATTTTTCAATTGACTGATTGCTTGAGTCTAATTGATTGTTCTGGGTAACAGCATACACCATATCGGACTTTATTACCAGCTGCCAGAGGGGGAAGGAGACTGATCCTATCCATAGATTTGCAGCAGGTCCAAGGGGGGGGGGAAACACGTAAGCAAGAATAAAGATGGATTATTTTCACAATAAATGTGAAACAACTATTTAAAGGTGTAGTTGACTACTAAAAAAGAAATGTTTAAAGTCAACTACTGGAACCCTGCCTGCAGCTGTGTACCCTGCCCGTCTCCTGGATTTCTCTTCAGAAGGGTGCTGTTGGGTCAGGTAACTGGTAGATGCCTCCTAGGTATATTGAGTTCAGGAGACCCACGGCCGATCCGGACGTCAAATGTAAAAATTGTATTACATGCTGTTCCCATTTGTGTCAAGGTCTTTCTAGTGGCAAGAATAACTCCGCCAATGGGCAGCTACCCCATACAACAACTAGTATAACTGTCACAGCCACACTAGGCCCCGAGCCTAACAAGTCAAGGTTATTGATTTTCGTTAACTCAGTAGTTCGGTTCATAGACTTTAACTTCTTCCCGCCATATGTCTGATCTGTGTCTTTGGAGCAGGCTCAGGAGTTGAGCCAGCAACATTGCCGACAGACACTGGCTGTGTTATTCAGCCATCATCTGCCTTTATCAGCAGCGAGTGGAGCAGAGCTCCTCCTGCTGCTGCTGCTGTTAACTCTTTAAATGATGCTGTAACTCTATAACAGCATATAGAGCGTTTGGACCGGAGGGCGCTCTGTTCTAAGCTCCCATAACACCTAGCAACGACAAAATACAGGGCGGCGATAGTTTGCCGTGACAGATGGAGGTCTGCTGAAGAGCCCTGTGCTTGCCTTTACGATAATCCTGTGAAGAGCAGCCTGTGGCTAGCGTTAATAGGAAATCTCTAATTTTACTATATACTGCCTAAAGGGATTAACAAAATGAAAAATAGTTATAAAAAATGTTACAATTTTAAATCTCCCTTTTCTTGCATCTTAATATAAAAAAAACAAACATTTTTTTTTTTTATTTCTAGGCCTCGTAACTTATTTTGAAACCCACATTGACTCAATGGAAAATAAAAAAAATGCCTCCAGTACCCGAGAAAGTCAAACCGAAGGAGGAGAGCCATCACCGGAGCCTCTGGTATCCAGCAGTAATGTGAACCCTTCAAGATTCGCTAAGAAATGTAAGACATGGAGCACATTCTGTGGACACGACGAGCTTATCGAGAATCCTGCAGAAGGTCCCCGTGTTCCCAGGACTGAGATCAATGCATCAATAGGAAAGGGAGAAGCTGAAGTAGACATTTGTAAAAGAGAAGAAATTACTGAAATTTCAGGCTCAAACCAGGAGGAAGAAGGCGGCTCCGAGCCACGTGGTGAAAACCATACGGATGTCAAACCCGGTAAATATGATATTGGTGACAAAGGACATGAACTCAAAGATGTCACCACCTGGCAAATCCTACAGGAACCCGAAGACCACAGAACAGAGTCCAGAACTGAAGAAGGTCCTGATAGATGTCCGCACCAAGGACCCTCAAAAAAGACGACTATCAGACATAAGGAAAGAAGAAGTTCCTTAGCGCATGAAAAGTTTTGGAAATACCATAAAAATTGTTGCGATGAGTTTAACCCTTGTCAGACGGCATCAAAAATCCTAAAACTATCAGAAAAAAGATGGCAGAGAACCGAGGAAGTAAAGCGAGAGCCACCTTCTGATGACGAGCTGCTGGAAGGTAATGGCCGAATTGCATTCAATCTTTTTATCAAACTCTCACAGAGGAAATCTCGCAAGGAAGCAGAGAAGCGTCCGTGGAGATAGTAGACGGTGATAATGGTAATTATACCACACTCCACGTGGATTGTCAATTGTTAGCTCTGATCCGTTAGATCAAGGTTATTCTTTATGATGACAGATCAGTCTAAATAGGAATCAATGGGATCACATTACCTTTAATCGACAGGTTTCACTTTAATAATCCCAGAAGAAGGGTCTGATTGTTGAGGGACCCTCATCGATCACAAAACAGGGATTCTGCATCCCCATTTTGCATGCACCCCGCTGCTACATTCATTGCCTATGGGCTTGAAGGGGCCTTTTTCTGTTAGTCGTCCAGACAGTGACTAGAAGCTACAAGACTACAGTCACTCTATGTGACTGCAGAAATGTGAATTCTCGCATTGTGCTCACTGCAAGGACTCTTCATTACTAGGGCAGGGAGCAGGCGGTCATGTGACCCCAAGTTTATCAATTTGCATATTTCCAGCCACATTCAGACTAAACATGTCTGACCTCGCAGAATACACTTGCATTGGGTGGGGCCGCACTCAGTTAGTCATCCTGTGAACGCATGTATGAAAATCACAGACTTGTGGTCATGCGCCCACCGCTCCCGTCATCGAAGAATCCTCGCAGTGTGCGTGCTGTGAGGATTCACAAGTGTGCAGTCACATAGAGTGCCTGCAGACTTGTAGCCCAAGGACGCACAGCCCCTTTAAGGAGGAACTAAATCTTTAACACTTTTTTTTAAATTATTATTTCAGATCCCTCTTAATTGTAAGCAAGTTGGGGGAGGCAATCAATTCAGGTTTTACTACCTTGACTCCTACTGATGTGCTTGCAATGAGAAAGTCACTCAAGTATTAAATAAAAACTGATAAAAGTTTAATTACTCTTTAAGGCTGTAATCAGTTGTGGTCTTCTTCATTTTTATTTTTTTTAACTTTTTTCTGATGTTACCATGATTTTCTCGACAGAACTTCAAATCCCCCTCCTCCCCCAGAAAAGAAATAATAAAAAAGACCTCCAAAAACCCTTGCAAGAGCCCATTTTCTATGTGCCTGTTATGTGCTTTCTTATACCATTTCCTTGGCTTATTTTTTTTTTTACCTTCCATCTTTCAGAAAGACCATCGTTACCTCTTTTGCTCTCCATCCCCTCCGAAATCAAGCCACTGACAAATCCAGCACTGTCTTCCAAGAAGACTTGCAGCAGTTTACCAAATCTGGGCGTATATGAGAACCATAACCCCAGCACCATTTGTGCTCATTTCACAGAATCTGTGCTTGTTCAAGATGAAACTGGCAACAAGAAAATCTCCAGTGCTGTATCGGTGTGTAACACAGAACTTCCAGTCATTGAATTGCCAGCAGAAGATATTGTAAGCCATGAAAGACTGGTGGAAGGTTCTCCATGTAAGACCAAGTTGCCCTCTGTCGTTGTCCTAGCTGAAGGTTTAATTGAAGCAGACAGTGGATTATATGATGCTTCTGGTGCTTTTGGGCCGACTGGTGGTAACAATTCAAAAGTTACAAGTGGCTTAGAACAAGATATTCAACCTCGCAAACCAAATCTCAGAGTCTTAAATTGTCAAGCACAAGATCTCGTAAGCTATGACAGTAATTGTCAAGATATTAATGCTCCACCTGGAGTGACTTTAAGAGAAGATGAGATATCACAAGGGGTTGTACCGACTAGTAATCTAAAGGTATCAGGCATCAACCTCCAAACAGAAAGCCCTTTAAGAAATGAAATCCGATACAACCTTCATCTACCCACCATAGATGTTCCTTCTGGAGACAATACAATAAGACGGATTTCACTACAAGATTGTTTACCAGAGAAACTTGATGTTCCCCTCGTTAAGGACAGGAACGTGACAAAAGATGAAAAGTTCAGTGATATTTCTCCAGATGTTCTTAGATTTCATGATGATCGGTTACCCAAAATAGTTGGTCTTCCAACCACTGAGGTCCAGTCTGAAGCTCTTGCAATAAATGAAAGCAACCCAAGTGATATTTTGGAGAGTCATTTAGTGTTATCTGCGATCTCTGAACCACCAGAGGATAAAAGATTTCAGGAATCCAAAACTGTGAAAGCAGGAAAACAAAAAGGCAAGCGGTATGTGAAAGCAAAAAGTTGCCCAGTCCTTTCTGAAAAGCCTAATGTCAAAACTGAACTTAGAAACCCAAGTGGAGTGAAACTTAAATCTAATCAAGGCTCAAAGACCATAAATCTAAGAAACAGCATGAATGCCCCATCTGATAGCACGGCAATCAAAACAAGTCAAGAATCTCCATCTAAACTAGCAGAAACCATGGACACTTGCAGCCAAGAGTCCCCAATGCCCAGCAAGGAACAGGAGCTTGGCCCTGATCTAAACCTCAGTTCTGAAACCCAACTTACACCTTCTGATTCTTATTCTCACACCTTTGAAGATGGGGATGAGATTTCTGAATGGCCAAAATCTGCTGATCTCTTAAAACAGTCAAGTACCATAAGTCTGTCATCCAAATATGATATCTTGGAGAGTTCTTCGGTTCTCCCATGTGAAGGTGACAATGATAATCCTACCATCACTGATAATGGACACAATGTAGTCAATAGTGACTTTCTTACTATGGAAATGGAGAATTTTGATCATACAATTGCCCTCAATGACCACAAAGCTGAAGAAGGGAACAGTAAGATCTCAAGTCCTGAAGAATGTGCTGGTGATAAATACACAAGCGAGATCACTCTTCATACATGTAACACATTGGAAGAAATGTCAGAAAGTAACTCAAAGTTACCACCAGAAAACGAGATGAGGGATGGTCCGAGACTACCACGAAGGTCAAGTCTAGATGCAGAAAAAATGAATGATCAAACCACAGAGCATGCAAATCTAATGCAAGTGCTAACTCGTAACAACTTGGAAGGAAGCTCCAACACATCATCAGTTGAAGATGTTCATCATCAGTTTTCTTTGGGCTCCAGTGGACAAAGAGAAGATCTTGATGAACACAAAGACCGTTCAGATGACGTAACATCTCCTATCGTTACACAAGATCAAACTACTCAACGTGAGGTTCCCAGACGTAACTATAAAGAAATGGAAAACCAACAAAACGTTGTCGAAACCAGCAGAGATCAGGTGATTCAACAAGTAAAACTTGAAGAAACATTGACGGAAAACTCTACAAATAATCTAGATGTCTCCCATTTTATTAATGGAGAGAACCATCCTATAGGTAGTGATCAATCTGATGCTCCTTCTGAAAGTGACTTTAAATCTACAGATGCATTGACATATGGTCGACCAAAAGTGAAGAATAGCCAAGAAGATGGCTTTGACAAAATTGAAGAAACACACATTTCCAATTTAAAAAAACAATCAAGTTTGCAATCAAGAAATAAAGACATGACCAATAAGACCAGGAAAACCACTGATGGTCAGAGACAAGCAACAAATATAACCTCCAAGACTGAAAATATCATTGTTCCGTGTGTCCAAGAAGACCATCAAGATGATATATTCACAAGACGTTCGAGAAGATCTTTCCAAACCATCTTTCCAGTATCTGTGAAGACTCGATGTCCACAAGTTGGTGACAAATTGAATGCATTGTCTTTAAGGGAACAGCCTTTCGGCATGAAAATCATGAACCCTCCCCATGATTTGGTCAATACCTTAAGTCAAGATAATTCTACTTTTAGTCATTTTGAGGAGCCCTCGAAGAGGATGACGGACGCTATTGAATATCTCACCTCCTTGTATGCCCGAAATCCAAAACTTAAAGTATCTCAAGATTTCTATGGTGTCCCAGGCAAAGAGGACAAGACCATAGAAGATATCCGTGTCTTAGCAAATCTACAGTTCTGTAAAGTCTCCGGAGGGTTTATAGTGGACGCCCAGAAAACTGAAATCCCAGACATCATCGAAGAACCAGCCAAAGATCCTAAGTTAGACACATCCAAACCAGATGATCCATACGAACCTCCAAGTAAGGATGAATTAAAAGCTGACGATGAACTGGCTGTCTTGAATATTATGTATACCATAAAGAAGAGTCTGGAACTTTCCGCCATTTATGACACCGATGACGAAACCGATACATAATCCTGTTGAGTATTTTAAAGAGACTCTTACCAAAATGTGAACTTTTTTAAAACTAATGTATTTTATGTAGAATAGCAGTGTCCACTGGTTATTGCGCTCCCAGTCTAGACTTTATTACGTGGAATTAAAGGGGTTGTCCACTACTCCGATCACCCCTTCTTAAATACTGAATTCCCCAATGTAAAATAAAATAACAGATAATAATTTCCCTCACCAATTTCCCTCACTTTAGGTTTCCCAGCATTCATGTGGCCTAACAATGTGATGCCTGAAGATCCGGCGCTGACCTTTCTGGAATGGCGCCGATGCGGGAGGTAAGGATCTGTTATTTTATTTTACATTAGGAATACAGTATTTGAGAAGAGGTGGTCTGAGTAGTGAAGAAACCCCTTTAATTACCTATGTAATGTATTACCCTTCAATGACTTACTGTTTGGATTACCACAGAACCCATTTTGTATCCAAAAAAACTTACACCAAACTTTTGATAATGAGCACCAATTTGTTGTAAGTGAATAAATGTAAAAAAGACTATAGGTTTTTCAAATGCTTTGTCCATGAAATGTCAATAAGAACTGCAAATGAAGGGCTGTAAAGAAACACAAACTTAAAGGCTAGCGCAGACCTGGGCAAAGTTGGCTTGTGTGCATCATCTGGCCTCATCTATTCAAGTCCACCCATGGACCGAGACAGCCGAAGGGCTTAAACATTGGCCCAAAGGCTGCACTGTGCCCTCCTCCACCAGCCGTCCGCTGTCATTGCTATCCGCATCCTCAGGATGCAGGCAGCGGTTAATACATTATTGGAGGACGGGGCCGTCATTTCATCGCGTCGACTGTGCACTACGGAGAGTCTCGTGCACCGGAGAGAGCAGAGGCAGAGTGTCAGGGAAACGGGAGTGAGGCGAGTATGTGTTGATGTTTTTTTGTTTTTTTTTCATGTGTATGGGATGTTTGTATGTACATAGCAGGCTATGTGGAGCTCATACTGTATACAGGAGGCTATGTGGGACTCATACTGTATATATGGAGGCTATGTGTGTCTCACGCTGTATGTGGGAGGCTGTGTGGGGTTCACGCTGTATGTGGGAGGTTGTGGGGATGTTATAATTTGGTAGTCGAGGAGGATAGTAGCCAAAATAGCCTAGGCAACCAGACACCCAGAGAGGTTGGTAACTAGCAGATTACAGACCCCTAAACTGACAGCACAACTAGAAGCAGCCGTGGGACGTGCCTACGGTGCCCTAGACGCCTCGACACAGCCGGAGAGGTAACTAAGCCTAAAGAGAGAAAGGGGAAAGCTAACTGCCCCGGAGTAGAGACCCCAAAGGAATAGGTAGCCCCAAACATATATTGGCGGTGAGACAAGATGAAATACAAACACAGGCAGAAAATAGAATAAGCAAATGCTGGGGCCCAAATTGTCTAGATAGAACAGGACAGGAAAGAATACTGTCTGCAATCCAGCAAAAACTCTAAGAAAAACTCCAACACGTCTGATACACAAAAATACTGAGACCACACGATCTCTCCCCCACTAGATCAGAACTCTGGTGTGACTGGTAGCAAATCAGCAGATACCGAAATAACAGGGAACTGAAAATACAAATACGGTCTCTGATGTGAACTGGTAGCAAATCAGCAGATTCTGATGTAACAAAATACATAAACAGTGGCAAATGAGAAACAGAGTCCAGCGCAGGTCCCCATAGGGGAACCTGGCTGTACAAACTCCAGAAGGGCAGAAAACTAAGATAGACAAAAACAAATGCCACAGAAATAAACAGCAAAACTTATCTGAAAGTTGCAGGACAGAGCAGGAAGCAAGGCTGACTTCCAAAAGGGACCAGGAAGCAACAAATCACCGGTAAAGATCATGGGAAGGTCGCTCACTTATATCTCCCCAGTCAGAATCACCTGATTGCCAATCATCGCTCCTAGCTGATAGACCTCTGTTAGCCAAAGCAGCTTCATTACTATCAGCAGCCACCAGGGGGAGCCCAAACTCAGAAGTCAGATCCAGAGTGTTCACAACAGGGGGGCTCACACTGACTATATGGAGGCTTTGTGTGTCTCACGCTGTATGTGGGAGGCTGTGTGGGGCTCACTCTGTATGTGGGAGGTTGTGTGGCGCTCACGCTGTATGTGGGACGTTGTGTGGGGCTCACGCTGTATGTGGGACATGTGGCGCTCGCGCTGTATGTGGGACATTGTGTGGTGCTCACGCTGTATGTGGGAGGTTGTGTGGCGCTCACGCTGTATGTGGAACATTGTGTGGCGCTCACGTGAGTGGGATGTGTGGCACTCACGCTGTATGTGGGAGGTTGTGTGGGGCTCACGCTGTATGTGGGAGGCTGTGTGGGGCTCATGCTGTATGTGGTTGTGTGGGGCTCACGCTGTATGTGGGAGGTTGTGTCGGGCTCACGCTGTATGTGGGACGTTGTGTGGGGCTCACGCTGTATGTGAGAGGCTGTGTGAGGGGCTCACCCGGTATATGGAGGCTGTGAGGCTCACGCTATGTATAGTGGGCTGTGTGGGGCCTCACACTGTATATAGGGGGCTGTGTGGTGACATGGTATATAGAGGGATGTCCACATACTTAAATGGGTATTCAAATGGGTATTCCCATCTCACAGATTCTATCCTAAAATGTATAAGGTATAATAATAATATAAAATATCTACAATTAGAAATGTAGTATAGTTCTTCTGATTCGCTGTCACTTACCCCATGTGCAGGGCATTGAAGTAACTTAGGTATTCATGGTTACGGCCCCTCATAGTGTTAGTTGTCGTAACTATAGATACCTAAGCTACTGCAATGCCCTACATATGGAGTAAGCAACATAGCTTATCAGAAGAAATAATAACTTTATTATTGTATCATAATGAGATGAAAAGCCTGATGTTACCACTTTACTACAGTAAATGTTATCACTTAAACATGAACCATGTATGAAGGAGTCGGGTGTCAGGGAAATTGAGACTGAATCGGAGTGGGAGATTTGGTTTACTGACTCCTTAGCCCTGCTGAGCAGTGTAGTTGTGAATCCATCTCTGGAATGAGATAAAAGATTTATTGGAAAATAGCACATGTAGGAGGTTGCATAGCAATACTATGCAGTATAACTGTGAATCCAGCCCTGGATTGACAAAAGCTTTGCCTGCTCCTCCGCATGAAAAAAAACCAAACCTGATCCATCTGTGAGCCTGGTAGTACCTCTTGTTTTGATAAAGATGGATTTTTATCATTTTTCAGAGTGTATGATAAGTTCAGGAGGCAGATTGGGTGGGGGGTGAGGGGGAAGAGGAAAAGTGGCTCCTAAGTGTAGAAAAAAAGCAGATTTCTCTGATCAGATATAATAAAAGGTTTCTTAGACTCAATAACACCAAGACGTTGTCATACGGCTGCATGCAGCTTCTTTATTGTAATACTCTTGTTTACATAGAACCAATATAAAGAAAAAAACTGTACAAAATAATTTCCGATCCTGTCCGTCATGTCACAAAATAGCATTCTGTCAGACGTTAGAAAAAATACATGCTGTGTTATACTCTATTGTGGGGTCTGTTATAGATTCCTATTTTCCTCCTAGGAAAGACCAAGGCAATAAACCGCTGTAGATTTCTGCAGGCTGTATAGATATAGGACTGAATGTGTCACACTCGTGGGTTATTATTCACATTCCTGTAGGAAATCACATTGGAGGATCCCATACGGCATTATTCGCATTATACACAGGTTTTCATCCTTTATACATGCAGTTAGTGGCAGAAATTGTAAACGTGCCCACATCACACAACCGGCCGGACCAGGCGTCCATAATATGGCTTCTGTGTTACACCCGTGGTAACGGATTACTATATGTTTTTATGGTGGTCTACATTTGGTTTTTGTTACAATGAAGGAAGGTCCGGGTTTACCGAGTGGCCGCATTAATGTCATCTGAACCTAATTTTAAAGGGGTGTATGTATTAAAGGGGTCCTCGAGGTGCTACTCGCTTCCATTTTGAGAGGTGAGTGGCTCCGATGACATCATGAAGAGACAGGTGGACACATCCAGACAGGTATCCTTACAAGTGACGCTATCAGCACCACTCTCTTCCCAATGCACATGTGAGCAGCGTCTGAGACCTCTTAAGGGGGCATTTGTGCACCCATATTATGGGGGCACGTCCAGTGACCCAATCTGGCAGCTGTGTACCAATTTCCCCTTCTCATATACTCATCTGAAAGTGGCATCAGTAAGGGACATGGGGTCAAACTGACAGCCTGTAAGCGCCTTGCTTTAATTTCTAGTAAAATAAACGCTAAAATGTAAATGAACATTCACGTGTCAGCAGTAAAAACTGCATACGGGTGTTTATGTTTAATTTTTACTCTTATTACATTGTACGTATTTGTGTTGTGCTTTTTTTTGAAGTCTTCATTCTTCAATCCCAGATTTTTTCCATACCATTTTGGTTGCAAAATATGGTAATTTAGCAGTAGGTTTTGGTTTATAAAAAATAAAATCAAATACAGTTTCCATGGTAACAGACTACAAGAAAAACCCTTTGTAGTCTGATCCCTGCAGTCACATGCTCAGTTCCAACATTTTCCTCGTTTTGATATATAAGAAATAGAAGAATGGGGAGAGAGATAAAAGGGAGTATTACCGCAGGATCGGACTACACGGGGTTTTGTTTTGTAGTCTGTAACTGAGGAAACGCATAGATCTGCATAGGAGCTGTGGACCCAAAACGGTAGGAGACTGTTGGGTCAAAAATGTTTTGCAGAATTGCCCTGCTTCTCAATGTTCAATACATCCAGGACAATGAAAACGATATAAAAGGTGAACGTGGTCTCGAAATAAAATACATTTACCTGGAAAATTGAGGACAAAGGTACAAATGACAAACTCCATGTTAGATTGTTAATATACAGAATATAGATCTGGAACAGAGTAATTGAATATGCAGGAAACCATTACATGTTAATTAGGTTTGTACCTTTTCAGGTAGATTAGAGAAGTTACTGAAGGCTGCAATGTTCTGTACCGACCAATCAGAATGCAGCTGAGGCTCACAAAACTTATAGCACACTTCTGATTGGTTGCTGGAGCAGCACAGAAGTTTTTCTTTTCTTTTTACAGCTCTTTTCTGTATTTTCAGATGAGAAATTAAGTATAGAATTAAGCATTACAAATAAATCCTATAGAGAAAGTTCACAGTACAAATTAATTGACAAAGGGGCGTTACCAATCACATTGTTAAAGAGGTCATGCCCCTACATACTCTTCATGCTGTAATCAGCACTGACCGCCATCCACAAGGGAAATGGTGTCCATTTCTTTCTACGTTTTCAGGAGGAATAATGGAGGATCGGTACAGTGTTCAGTTCTAAGAAAAAGTACTGTTTTATGAGGAATGCAATTAGTAAAGCAGACAGGATGATGCGTAACTGTGAGCCTGGCTGTGAGTGATCTGATAATGCCAAACAGCGCTTTCTATTACTACTGTACTGATACTAAGTTATTGTTTTTAGCATAAATTCATAATTGCATAATCTTTGTTCAGTGCAATTTATTTTTAAGGATCTCTAGCTCGGATAAGGCGTTTGATGTGGAACAGGGCGAGTGAGGTAATGAATCCACTTTTATAAAATATTATTGTTCTGATATGTTGGTAGAATTACTGTTCTGTCTGCCGCCACCACTAGGGGGAGCTTTGCAGCTCTCATAGCATGCAATAGTAATTCTGCATGTAAGGAGCTCCCTCTAGTGGTGGCTGCAGACAGACAGAATTGCATATTATACCTATACATATGCAAAAAAAAAATTTGTATGGTACTCTAAGGTGACATAAGATCTGTGCAGTGTTTTTTTTTAATCCTTTTTTGCTTTTATGCTGATTTATTCTCTATAAATTCTAATACCTGCCCATTAATTATCAGCATATCTGTAGATGATGGTTTGTGGTTAGTTGCAGTGATAATTTCATATCGATGATGAGCTATGCTCCCCCTTATGCCACAGACTCTGTTACACCTAGAAGTAGACATGAAGCAATAATACAAGTGTCGATTAAAAGCCGTTTTATGTATACAGCTCTTATGCAGTCCTGTTTTTTATAATAAAAAAATAAATAAAAATGAGTAATCTTGTTATTTTCTCATTGGCGAATGCATCCCAACATGTGATTGTAGGGTCAGACTACACACAGTTTTGTTTGTAGTCTGTTACCATGGTGACACATAGAACTTTATAGGAGCTGTAAACACAAAGTAGTAGAAAATGACTAATCCTATTTGCGAGCTTCAGTTTCCATTATGACTGCACCGTGTAGCGATAACGCGGGTGGCGAGTTGTACCAAGCCTTTCTTTCTTTTCTCGCCACATACGGTACTTGAGTATAATACTGTAACGGTTCTAAACAAAAGTCAATTAAAATTATCTTACAAGCACCTGGACACCATGATATGTACAAAACTCCCCATACAAAGTAACCCCTCCGCTGCAGCAGCAGTACACTTCTTTTTCTTGCCCGGAGTCACTTTGTTGTCCTGATTTTTGTGCTTTTCAGGCATTTTAAGATTGAAAAGGAGGAAAAATATAATTTTATTGATATAAAGATGGAAAAAAAAATCATCCAAAAATTGGCACCTATGGATATGTGGCTCCAAATGTTTGGCTGGAATAAGGCACATAGCGCTGTCCTAAGAACTCGTTATATGGGGTCAGAACGTAGGGAATTGTGGGTTACCCTATATCTCGCCTACAAATAATATATTACTAGATCTTAAAGGGACAGGACTGCTAATATAGTAGGCGTGGCTATCAAGTAAGGGGTGGGGTTTATTGAGTTAGTACCTGGCCGCTATAGGCTTGTCCCATACATAAGTAGCAATACTATATATATATTTTCAGGTCCCTGCCTCGTAGATACATTTCTATAAATTTCTTAATGTTTGCAAAAAAACTACAAACTTTTTTTTTTTTCTTTCATTCCAAAAAAAAAATGACTCGGATGAAGGTCTGGTGAGATACGAGGGTCGGTCCCGTGCAACCCATTTTTTGATTCGGACTTGTCTAGTGCAATCAGTACAGGGGATATGGTGGCATTGAGTTCAGAAGTTTTTGGAAAAGTTTTTGAAATAATAAAAACTTTTCATCTGTCGTCGTACTGCAGTTCGGGAACTGAACACAATGGTTAAATGTTACTGACTTAGTACAAAAAAAGTTTCCCATGACTCCATGCTGCGGGCTCGCTATGGTTTGAGGAATGGGGCACCACCTAATTTGTCGTTGGCAGTGAAGACCATTGGGAATCCTCCACAGTCTTTTGATGAAGTCCAGCTCGCTTTGACTCATGGTCTGAGCCTGGCTGCTCGTGCGTCGGCACCGAGTCCATGAGTCAGGCTTGTTCTCATAGCTGCGTCTCATCCCTCGTCTCCGGGTTTCCCGTTTGTTCGGTCTTGTAACTATTGCTGCTTTTCCGGCTTTGGGAATCGTTGGCCACGTGAGCTAAAGGGTCCGATCTGATGAGATATCTGAGGGGGAAAAGCTGTTATCAGTCACAAAAACGGCTGATTCCACAGAACGTTGACCCCTTACAAAATGTTATATTTTTTGTCTTTTTCCCCTTACCCTCCTTCCAAGAGGTATCACTTTATTCCATCGACATAGCTATATGGGGGCTACTTTTCTTGCACTTTTGAATGACACCATTTATTTTACTATATCATGTACTGGGGTAAAATGGTGGGAAAAAAAATCCCGCAATTCTGCCGCCATTGCTTGTTTAACCTGGAAAAGTCCTCCTCCAGGTCCGTACTAGTACAGCGGTGTCAAACTTGTATAGATTTATTTTTTAATATTTTATCAGTTAAAAATTGTAAGAACTTTGTAAAAAAAAAAAAAATTAAAATGTTTTGTCGTCATTTCCTGAGACCAATCACACTTCTATTTTTCCTATTAATGCCGCTGTGTGAGGGCTTATTGTTTGCGCGCTCTGCTGTAGTTTTTATTGATACTGTTTTTGGGTTATGATCAGTTTTTATTTTATTTTTCTATGCAGTCTGAAAAGCAGCAATTTTGGCCTTCCAATTTCTTTTTCTCTCTTTCTGTCATCTAGATGTTATGGACCCAGGGAGTCGGCTATTTAAACTTTTATATATTTTATTTCTGAAAACTTTTCATTTTTACCAGTCCCCCTTGGGCATCATTTGATCGCTAACCCTTGTACTGCAGGATGTAGTATATGCCGTAATTGACATTCTTCTATGAAGAATTGCTTTGCAGGACGACTAAGATGGCAGCTATAGGGGGACTTCAGATGGTTACCCATTGGTTCCCTGCGATCACTTCATGGGGAAGGGGCGATGGAAGCAGGCGTTGTAAATTGTTAATCAGCAGCAATCGGAGCTAGCTCTTCTTGCTGCTGTTACAGGCAGATGCCAGCTGCGTAGCACAGCCGGAATATGGTGGGCTCAGTGCCTGAGCCTGCTCCAAACAACCCGCATGTGACAAAAAAAATTTGTCAGTGGTCATTAAAGGGTCAAAGTTGGCTGAATTTTGCATGACTGGACAAGCATTTAGTGTGTGTGGTGGCCGATGACTCTCTCCCGACAGGTGAGGACATGGGAGAGGAGAATCGAGCAATGCACCTTCCTATTCTTGCTGTGATGTGCAGATAAAGTTTTGAGATGTCTGATTATCGCTGCCATTACTGAGATCGTTTTGCATTTTCAATGTTTCAGAAACTTGTAAATCCTTTAAGTTGCGCAGCACTTACACAATGTCATTAAGTTCCAGCCGTGTGTCCGGCGGGGGATTGATGAGGACGTAGGACAGGGTGTTCTGGTGATCGTTCATCTCGTCTGTTAAAAGTAAAGGAAGACAGATAAAGTCACACTTGGGTGTTATCGATCCGCGCTGGGTTTTATCATGCGTTACAACAGAGGTAAGTTTTCTCCATTACATTCCCCATAACAATGAAGATGATCACAGAGCTGAATGGTTCGTTACAGGAGATGTATCTTGTAATGAGCCGTAAGCCTGCGTCCATCACATGGACCATGAAGTAAACAATGGGGGGGGGGTTATTTGATGAAAAGTGTGAAAACTGTGAGAAATTAGTTAAAAAAAAAAACATTTTTGGTTATGCAAAGAATAACATTTCAGGCCGTTTCGCACAATGAGCGCTCTCTCAGGGGCTTCCATGTAAAATGGTATTCAGATCTTCCCCAACAGAGCTATTGCCTTTAGTGAGGCTAACTGCATCCAACATAGGAAACTTGGCCTCCATTGTACCTCTTGCCGGCGATTTCAGGTTTTGCTGCCAGACATATTAGCATAATCAAATATGCTAAAGTGTCCGGCAACAGAAAAAGTATCATAGCCTTCTAGATTCTGACTGCCAGCAGAGCCCACTTCTCAGTTATCATCTTTAGTACCCATAACAGAGAAGGAGGCTGGGTTTGCAATTGATAAGTCATTCAGCTGGCCCCCCGACCCGAGGCTCTGATCACATGCCGACATAGAAAACTGTTGTCCTGTATTGCATCTGTCACATTGAACACTGTGTTGATATGTTTTGTTGAAAAACGTTTAGTAAAACTTGCATTTTCATTGAAATCTCTATTTGTATACATCCAGTCCAGTGGATGGTCCTGACGATCTATAGAGACACCTGCCAATCACTAGTAGGTCTGCCCACGGGGACTCATGAATAGGACCGCCCACTGGACTCCTACATACAAACACCAGGAATTTCAGTGAATAAAATACAAGTTATACTGAATGTTTTCCAACAAACTCTATCCTTGTGCTCTATACCCTGCTGTCCACAGATTAGACATGTACAACATGACAGGTTCTTTTTAAGGTTTAGGCGCCCATTGTAATTTTTTTTTTCTGGGTTTTGGAAAAATTGTGTTAAAAAACAAAAACTCAACTTGTAAATTATTTGCATTAGGAAGAATTCCACCACCTACAATAAACGTGGCAATGATAAAGCGAGCTGACGGAAAGAAAACATGGCATTCCATTCACACGGCTGTAAGGTAAGGGGGCAGGTTAGGGGACAGCTTTGGGAGCAGCAATCTGTAGGGAAGGAATAACCTTAGAGAGTAGATTAATGGTGGATTTCTTGCTATCGGCTCAGAAGCCACATTGTAGATAACAAATGAAATGGAAAATGAATCCAGGGTTCAGTGACCAGGAGAAATACTGATTCCTGCAAGTCCCAACATAACCCACGCTCAACAGAATAGGGAGATTATTAAATGTCGCAGGTCGGAGTTCCTCCATAGCAAACACAAAGGTCTGGAAAACAGCGATCAAATAAAAATTACCACAAATCAGAAGTAAGACTGTATGAATAGTTATCAGACTGGTTACTATTAGAGTGCTGCCCTAAAATGAGTCCTGTAGTAAGACTTGGGACAATCTGCTGAAGGCGGGGGTCCCTTTTAGGTTGGATCTACATGGTGATGCAGTCCTCAAACACATTGCACATCCAAAAACATCTGTGCAACTTGTCATCACAGAACTATTTTAGAGTTGCAAAAAAATACAACTTAAAGTGCAGTCTATGGCGTGAGTGATCAGTGCGTGAGTCACAGTAGGAACTCATTAGATGCGATGTTGCAATGTGACACTACAATCTAAATATTGCGTGACATGTCGCCATGTAGCCCCCCCTGCCTGAATGTGCCCCTGCTGTAATTCTACATCACTTGCTAAAGAACTTGCACATCCAAGTATGTGGTTTTACCATCGGTTCCAGCTTCTATACTTCCGGCTTCTGCTTGAAACAGTACAATATTTTCTACGTTGGGCTGTCATCCGTCATTTCAATAGCCAAGCCAGCTCCCTTCATTATCTAATTATCAGTTGTGATGAAGGAAGCTGGGTTGGCTATTAAAATAGGCAAGTAGCCAGCCCCTTTCACACATAGCATGGATAACAGGCAGACACAGAAAACTGTCTCTTGTGTCAAGCAGAAGCCAGAAACGAAGCAGCCAGGACCCAGTAAAATGATGAAACAGACACATCCATGGATCTTTGATAATACAAGTGTTTTAGTAAAATATACATAATTACCTCAGAGACACATTTAAAGGGATATTCTCATCCTCAGAAATGATTATTGTCAGATAGCGCTTGTAAAGACAAGCAATTTTGTAACTTACTGCTTATTACAATTTTCAGCCATTTTTTAGTTAACTTTTCTTTTGTTTACAGCTCGTTGGCATTGAAGACCGACCACTGCTGCTAGACTGCAAAACATGTGCAGTGCTTACAAGCTCTTTTCTTTTCTATTGAGCCTGTAAGCACTGATTTGAAGCTAGCCAGGATCACTGGAGCGCGCCGTGGCCTCCTAATCCTGTGCAGTTTCTGCGCAGTACTTACTAGCCAGACAGCAGCGGTGGTCGGTCATTTAAACAACGAGCTGTAAACAAAAGTGTTAATATCTCAAGAACAGCTGCAAATTTGAATAAGCAGCAAATTGCAAAAGTGCTCATTTTTACCAGCACGATCCATCACTTTTCATCTATAAAGATGGGAATAGCCCTTTTTTTTTTTTTTTTTAAAGCAAACCATCCCTTTCACTCCATGACTATACAGGTATTTGAAGCTCTGCGTCAGAAAAACTAAAACCTCTACAGAGATGCAACAAGATACTACCAAAGAATATCGTTCTTCAAGGCATTGCACTCATCTTCACAGGTACATGACACATTCAGCTCTGCTACATCTAGTATGATGGCGTTGTTACGTTCAGGACCATTGCGTTTGCCATTATGGATCATATACAATGACTTGGTGTAATGGTTCAGGAAAAAACGCAGCCTCGGTGACGCCTGTGGATGGAAAAGGAGAGGAAGCTGCCGGCAAATCATCATACAGGTATTCGGCCAGTTTCCTTATACCGTACAGTTAAGGGGTAAATTATGCAAGCGCCATTATTGCAGATGCAGACACAAGGCATGACGTTACCACCATGCCAGACGTTAGTATGGAGGGATCGGCAGATGTCACCGATCTTTGCTAAAGGGATAAAGCCAGTTAGTATGGAGCGAGTTGTGGATAGTCATGGAGGGCATATGGTATGGATTAGTGAATGGTCAGAGGAAAGGCCTGAACGGATGGTATGGTGGGTGGAGATTGATGGGAAGGATGGTCTTGCAGATAGTCAGGGTAAGGCCCGTGGGTCATTGCAGACAGTTCTGCTCCATGGAAGAAGCTTTTTTTAGACCTTTTTTGTGCATTCATGCAGTGAGTAAAGCCTATCCGAGCCCACAACGTATATTGCCAAGTAGCAGTGACGGTTCACGTCACAAGATCACTATGCAATTGTCTATTGTTGGGGTCAACCGACTCCTCCCATACAACACCGAGAATGGAGGTGAAGGATACACAATATTTTACTTAGATTTTTTCTTTTGCAAAATGAATACAGAATCTGGCAATATACATAGTTATTGTGGGAACTTCCATGAAACAATGCTTGGGGCTTTTTTTTTTGTCAAGTGAGCGCAACAATGGTGGAAAATGCCAACTTTCAGAGAGCTCTTGGTTCCCACCCAAGTGTGTGGGTTTTTTTTTGCATCCTTGTGTCCTGCACTGTCCCGCTCAGCCCATACTCTCGCTTTACCTATCCGCTTTGCCTGCAGTATTCCTTTAAATTAGAATGGTGTCATTTTTTTAACTTAAGGGTATGTGCACACAGAGTCTTTTTTCTGAATTTTCGGAGCAAAAACTCAATGTTTTTGTGGAGTACTGAGAGTTGGAAGAAGATTTGGATATTTTCTGCTATGTTTCTGAGCTAAAAACACGCCAGAAGATCCCCTGTGCTTAATGTTCAGTGTTTTCTGGACTTTTTTCCTCACTTCAGGATTTGAAAAAAGCATGTCCTTTCTCTGAAGCCATTTCTGATGTAAAACTATCCTAATCAGAGGGGTAAAAAAAACTTTTCCGAAAGGCTTTTATAACAATTTAAAAAACAAACAAACAAAGGAAGAGCATTTCCTGGAGCAAGTCCTACTAGGAAGTCATGTGCACATACCCTAAGCTACCACTCGCTTCTTCACCTCTTTAAACCCTTTTAATTTCAGCACATGCCGTATGTAAATTACCTGTAGTCAAGGAGGTGGAGTTTCTTAGCAGAAGAGTCAAGGCTGGCCACTCCCTGAACCTGCCCAGAAACAGGAGACATGTGCAGGATTTCAGACAGGTTTGAAACTACTTACCCTGTCCTAAGAGATGTCAATCAAGCCGGTTTGTGTAAGCACGGCTATCCTTTAGACGTTTCCTGAGTGTCTACACCTCTGAGTCCAGGAAGGTACGTCATTACCAAATATCACTAAGGCTAGACTGGGCAGGTTAGGGGCAGGACCATCCTTGACTCTTCTCCACCTCCTTGACTCCAGCAAGGATATTTATAGAAGTGTAGGGATTCTTTTTCTTTCCCCCACTTATGAGTTTACTTTAAGAAAAAAAAAGAAGGGAAGTCACAGGTTATGGTGACAATCTAGGGTCAAAAAAGAAACCTGTGGACAGTCAGTGGCAAAATTTAAAGGGGAGCTGCTCACTTCAGCATCAGCCACACTTGTGTCATCCAAGATGGGACGTCAATGCGATTTAGAGGCGAGTGGGGTCAGAGCAGCCCTTTAAGAGACTGCACTATGCTTTACTCTCCATTTGGCCCTTGTACTGTCGTAGGGACCCTCTTACAAGGTGCCTATCCCCCTGGTGTGTACATGCACAAGATGTAACGCTAGCCTGAGTCACACGTAATGAGTGGCCGTGCAGAGCGTCCTGACAGCCAGTTGGCATCTTCGTCATCACATTGTGCGCTGAGTCAAGCTTGACTCCCAGGGAGGAGAATTACCTTGCAAATATCCAAGGTTTACCCGATTCATCACATCACTGGCAGTTAAATTTGCTACATCCTCTACAGAAAACATACGGAAGAGAAAGGCACAGACATGAACAAAAGAGAAAGAGAGAAAGATCAGCAAGCGACTAAATCGGCAGCGTAAGAAAATTGGGGGGTGGGAGAGCGGCCATTTTGGGGGCGACAACAATATATCTCCTCTTGACACTGATGACATCACCAATATGACTTGTGACGTCACCAGGTACGCACAAATCCACTTGAGGTTTCCATACACGTGTATATTATTACAGTGCTCAAAATGGCGGCCTCCTTGACAGGCAGAAGTCACAGGTTAAAGTGAAGCTGCACCTTTAATATAAAATGTAGCATCTTTGTAATAATGTTTCAGTGTTTTTTTCCGATTTTATGCATTTTTTTTTAAAGTTAACTATGGTAAAAACAGTGCCACGTCTGTCTGCAGGTTGAGTTTGGTATTGCAGCTCATCCTTTTTTAAGTCCATGAAGTCAGCTGCATTAGAGGAAGCGAACCCATGGACAAGTGTCTTACCGTTTCTGGAAGAGGTTTTTTTTAAAATTCCATACTTTAGGCCTCATTCAGACCGCAGATCTGCAGAGAGCGTGGCCACTCACTGTCATGTGAGGCCTGCAGCTAATGTCATGTGAGGCCTGCAGCT
>VIAB01001265.1:130911-145723 GCA_009801035.1 Oophaga pumilio
ACTAGGCTGGTAATGTTATGAAGAAGTGACAATGCTTGATGGTTTCCTTAGGCTACTTGTTGACTGCTGCACCAACGTTAATCCATTTGAAGTTTACTTGTAAATTGCTTCATTGTATTAATTTGTTGTGTTCCCTGGAGACGCCTTAGAAGAATCTGCCAGGACTGTGACTGTCAGGTATATTGTAATTTCTTACACTGGAAGCAGCAAATTAGACGGTGATAAATATTTGGCTGCATTACAGATAACAGCTGCCGAGAAACAAAAACACAAAGTATTACTAGGACGAGTTGTATGAGAAGGGACGCCGGCTGCTCATCTGCAGATATGCGACTGACACCATTGCTGAAGACTGTCAGGAATCAAATGATCTCTTCTGATCACAATAGATATTTTATAGACTGCCCCTTTAATTCCATATTTCCCATTGGTCTAGTGCATGGTGGTAAGGGTGTTGGATAGGCAGTAAGGGTGTGGGAGAGGCAGTACGGGTGTGGGAGAGGCAGTACGGGTGTGGGAGAGGCAGTATGGGTGGGTATGGGAGAGGCAATATGGGTGTGGGAGAGGCAGTATGGGTATGGGAGAGGCAGTGAGGGTTAGGGGTGTACTAAATGTTATGCTGCCATATACATATATATTCTATTGATAATGTAGGTTACTGTAAATGTGCTGTATACTGTATTGCTGTAGATCTATAATATGCTGTCGGTTAGGGAAAGCATAGTACACCGAATCGGACACTAGATGGGGCACAATAGTGTATATAGTTATATAGGAGTAGCCAGCCGTGGATAAGATAGAGGGTTTTCGTATTCCTAGTCAGTAGGGCCATAGAGCCCGTACAGGGCAGACAGCTCCGTAACGTTTTGAAGTATGGAGCCCAGCTGTCCAGGGCCCAGAAGTGCAGCTGAGGCAGTAGCGGTGACAGCAGTAATGGAACTGAAGCTACAGCAGGTGTCACAACAGTACAGGGAGGCAGGTTGATCTAAAATGTAGCAGCTTAATGCATGGGCAGATGCCCTCTTGTCCAGGGCGAAACGGACGAGGGAACTCCTAAGCGCAGCGAGTCTGAACAGAGAGGACGCTGCGGTACCGGATGAGACGGTACGAACCGGGGACGTACTGAAGGACCTAGGAAGGAGTGCAGGAAAAGTGAAGAATGTGAACTTTATGGAACCCTATGCAGATGTTGTATCTAAAAAGGATGCGCTGCGAAAAGAAAGAAGTAAAGTTCTACGTTTTAAGTTGCAACTGGACTGTGTCTCTGTTTGTGCGCAAACGACCGGAGGGTGTCTTAAGCTACATGGAGAAAACCCTGAAGATGGGGAGCGCAGAGAGGTAAGTACATGGGCAAGGGGACATTCTTTGTATGTGAGGAGAGACCAGGACATGCAAGAGCAGATATTATCAGCCACGACTACGGCCCTGGCGCTCCCCCACATAAGGGTGTGGGATAGGCAGTAATGGTATGGGATAAGCAGTTAGGTTGTGGCATAGGCAGTAAGGGAGTGGGATAGGCAGCAAGGGAGTAGGATAGGCAGCAAGGGGGTGGGATAAGCAGCAAGGGAGTGGGATAGGCAGCAAGGGAGTGGGATAGGCAGCAAGGGAGTGGGATAGGCAGCAAGGGAGTGGGATAGGCAGCAAGGGAGTGGAATAGGCAGTAAGGGAGTGTGATAGGCAGTAAGGGAGTGGGATAGGCAGTAGGGGTGTGAGAAAAGCAGTAAAGGTGGAGGCAAAAACACATCTCTAATGTGGTCTGTACAAGTTTTCACAATCTCTTTTTGCAGTCATTGAATGGAAACCTCTTGTAATAAGCTTTCATTTTGAATCCTGAAAATATTTTGTGTAAATTCCTCTAAAATTGCTTTTCTCTTCCTTTCCACTTTCTTTCTACCCTCCTTCCATTACGCTATTTCATAATCCCATCTCTAATTATAAGAAATTCTGTCTGATTGTAATGAGTTGTAATAAGAAAAGGAACCCGGGAAAATCCCCTAATTGGCAAAAGCTTTGCAAAACATCACTTTTTTCAATTCTAATTAATCCGTCCTGACATCTCGGTGACTTCTGTGCTGCAGGAGGAGTGAAATTAATCAATGATTAAATTGACCAGCTATTGTGCACTTTTTTCTTTTTGTAAATGGTTTCATATTTGGATGTATCAGCAGAAATAGGAACCTGAAAAACATAATTTCCTCTGAAATCTAAAGTAGCAGAAGTGCCCATATAAATAGCATCATAGAGTGCTCAAATAAAACTACCATACAGTGCTCAAAGAGTACCACCATATAGTGCTCAAATAAAACAACCATACAGCGCTCAAGTAAAGCCACCTTACAGTGCTCAATTAAAACCCGCATCCAGTGCTTGTATAAAACCACCATAAAGTGCTCAAATAAAACCACCATATAATGCTTATATAATACTACCATACATCCAATAAATCCAGCATACAGTGCTTATATAATACTACTACCATACAATGTTCAAATAAAGCAATAGTTTTCAAATAAAATTACCATACAGTGTTCAAATAAATCCAGCATACAGTGCTTATATAACATTACTATACAGTGATCATACAAAACCACCATACAGTTTTCAAATAAAGCCAGCCTATAGTGCTTATATAATACTACCATACAATGTTCATATAATACTACTGTACAGTGGTCAAATAAAACCACCAGTGTTTATATACCACTATACACAAAAAAAACACCATAGAGTGCTGAAATAGAACCATACAGTGCTTAAATAATACCATCATACAGTGTTCAAATAAAGCCAGCACACAAATAAAATCAGAGTACAGTGCTCAATTAAATCCAGAATAGAGTGTTTATATACCTTGTAGTGGTGAACTAGGACCATACAGTGCTAAAATAAGACCAACGTACAGTGTTTCTATAATACCGTACACTCAAATAATGCTACCATACAGTGCTCAAATAATATAAACATATGATGTCAAAATAACAGCTCCAGATATAAAGTGCATAGCGATACAGCACAGGTAGCGCACCCCTAAGGCCGGCGCTGGACATGCCCACTACATATACTATCTACAATGCATACTATACACCTGCCTAAATTAGGCCTATGTCTCCTTACTGCATCCATCTGCTCTTTATTTCAGGGATTTTGGCCCTTTAATGTTGCGCTAGTGAAACATGGAATTACACGCTTCCGCTGATTTGCATTAATGCTAATGAGACACCGCTGAGACAAATCAGGAACAATTGCCGGCAAACAAGCAAGCTGCGTGCGGAAAAGGATAACGAGCCCCCATACCACGAGACGTGATCCTGAACATTGCCTTATAGAGACTGCAAAGATCCGGATTCCTCTTTCCAGGACACAGACATCGCAGGGACATGACCACGAGGTGCACGGTGAGACCCAGACCCAAGTGCATTCCTCAGATAGCCGATCTATGGGGGGTGTCCCCGCCGAGACATTTATGGCACATCCCAAGTGTCCGAAAGCTGCGTGGCCCCTCTGAGACCTGCGTCTATCCTGAAGAAGAAGCCCGTGTCGTGGAATGGAGAGGTGGTTGCACACGCTGGGGGTCCCGTTCTCAGATAGCTACAGGTCCCAGATGGGACCACCACCCATAAAGTGCCGATTATGGTTGGTCCTCAGAGGTTGGCGCAGTGCTCCGCCTCTTCTGGGTGGCAGGGAGGCTGCCCCCTTTTCTAGGATCCTCCTGGGCGTTATGGTAGAGATGAAAAGAACGATTTAACCCTGACCGCAAGTTCCAAATCCAGGTCTGGAAGCGGTGAACCTGGATTGGGCCTCATCCCTCATGGGCCCCATGATGCCCACTTACTCCGATACTATGGTAGCAGCAGCATTACGTAACGTAGAGGAACGTCCGGGCGACTATGTGTCAGGACATGTGTAATAGACTGTATAATAGTCCTGGTTGTGCACAGCACTGCAGTAAGTGAAGCTGTTCCTGGCCCTCCATATACACCATAGAGTAATCAGAGCACTGCGCTCCGCTAATGGACCCCATATCTGAGGACCTTGTGTAATTATATAGGGGGCTGCCTCGGCTGTAGCCTCCCACACGCCCAGAGTCAGTGCACAGCCTCTCAGGGTCTCCTGCTGCTTTATAATCAGCTCTTTGTGGATCAACCCACGGAGTACGCAGCCAACGTGCCGAGTAGCAGGACCACGCGTGACATGGCCACAGGCCGCCTCATTCATTTTACCCCATAGTACCGTGCTGAAGTCAGCCCCTCTTCCTAGGCCGCATAGGAGACCATATAATCAAATATGGTGCCACTGGGCACGAATGCCAAATCTGTAACCAGGCCCTTCGCTATACAGTGCAATTTACAGCATATTTAGGGGTAATAGCCCAGTGATGCTCAAATGGGTTTTCCACCTTCATTTACTTAAATCCATGTATTTGGGGCTTAAAATCATGTTTATAATTGGGTTTCATTAAAGATTTTGCCCCGTTCATCTTTTACAGCCTCTGCGTTGCGCTGTCTGTTGCTGGCTGCAGAATGAGGTAACTTAGAACCTGTCATTGAGCTCACTCTAACAATAGCATGGGAGAGTTTTGAGTGTAACTCATCAGTATTTTTTGATCTCCTCTAGCTGATTTATAACTACAGATCACATCAAAGTTGAATGTGTCGGGAAACAAAAAAAAAAGTGAGGGCTTCCTACTTGCATGAGATTTGATAAACATAACTGTTTTCTTCCAGACACAGCGCCACTTTTGTCCATAGGCCGTGCCTGGTATTGCAACACTTGAATTAAAAATAAAGAAAGCTGCAAAACCAGACACGGTCTCTGTACACGGGTGGCGCTGTTTCTGGTAAGTACCAGTCGTGTTTTTCTAACTTCACACATCAGTGGTTTTCATCGTAGGTGAAATATATTCATGCCATGCAGTCAACTCACTGTGAATAGGATCGGTCAAGACTGAATTCTTCCGTACAATTCCTACAGCGCAGAACAAGGAGAGAAAAACAGCAAAAGGATCACAAAGACGGCATCAGCGCAGCACCCGGCTTTCCCCAAGCTCTCCCACATGACGCGGGCGCACACAATGGCAGATTTGCTGGTTTATGGCCGCATGTGCCACTGACAGAATACAGGCTGCCATTACACGGTCCATGAGGTTCATCTGCACCCTACGTGTTCACCTGAGCATGCACGGCGGCCATCATCATCGGCAAGGCAAAGCGTCATTATTCTGCGGCAACACGGAGGTCGTCCAACGGCAAAATATAGATGAAATATAGCAGTCCCCCTCTCAGCAGGCACCATTTATAGGGGAGTAACCTTGCCGCCACTTGCCATAAATATGTATTTTTTTTAGCCGGTGTAATGCCGCTGTTCTCCTGAGTCCGGCGTTGTTTTTCTTTTATTCCTGCACTTCTCCGTTCCTGAGATATGGCCTCCTCTTCCTTGTATATAAATCCAGTCTTTTAGCCAACTGGGTGTGGTCTCCCAAACCGCACACAGAGGAGCTGGGAATCACTCCCACTTGGCTATAAAGAGACTGGATTTATGTACAGGGAAGATGGGAGGTCGCTCCATCTTCACAATATCCTCAGATTTTATCGGGCTGGATTAAAGGGGTTGTCCACTACATTTACTTAGTTTAAAAAATGGGCCTATGGTGGTCCCAACCTAAAAACAAAACCCAACACCTGCTGGACCCCTGCCACTGCTCAGTACTGCTGCCGGTGTTCCTCTTCTGATGGGGTCTATCGGGGGACCACCGGTTGGCTGTACTGGTTACCGAATGCCCTCCTCCTGCCAGGAGATAAAGTCTGGGGTCTGATTGATGCGCACGTACTGCACATAAACGTGGTGGACAACCCCTTTAAGAACGCAAAATTGGTTCCTTTTACCCAGATTCCTCCCAGAACAGTGTGCGCACCGTACAGCGTGCAGTATAGGGGAAAGTCTGGGGTATTTGGCGCATGCTCCATGTACCCCTCTATTGTGCCCCTGGATTGGAGAAAGTTGTGTTCCTCTGACAAGTGCGTCCTGTAATAAACCCGAAGTCGCAGGGATCCTGTGTCACTGTAGTGCGTCACTTTGCACAGCGTGTCACCCGCAGCACTGACTGTTCTCATACTTTGCTGTCAGATATGTGACGGACAGGCGGCAGCGGTAGGATTGTGCGGCACAGAGCACCTGGTTAGCAATCTGCCCCCGCGTGGAGCTGTAATTGTGCGGCCATTGTATGCAGGTGACAGCTCCTGTACGTCAGAGGCTGCAGGCCTGCCGAAAGTGCCGCCCGAAAAATCCTGCCATTGTACAAAAAATATAATTCTGTATCATAATGAAGGGAAATAAAAAATCTGGTTATAAGAGCTCAGGGTGGGTAATGTGCGTCACCGCTATATATGGCAACTGTCGCAGTACCAAACTTTATGGGGGGGATGTGACGCAGTAACTACGGTATATTGGTGGCGGTCTTGGGTAACATTCAGTAGGAAAAGTTATTGTCCAGCAAAGCATGGCTATCTTCTTCTGGAAACAGCGCCATCCCTGTCTATAGGTGATGGGTGGTACTGCAGCTGAGCCACATTCACTTCAATTTATGTGAGCAGCAATACCACATATAACCCATGGGGTGGCGATGTTTCTGCAAGAAGGCAGCCATGTTTTTCTAGTCCTGTACAACTTCTGATTTGCCGGTTAAATTTTAGGGATCTACAGTATGTTCCCTCCCAAACCCACCACATAGAAAAAAATAATACAGCTAAAAGCTGTATAATATACCTTATGTGTCAGCTACACACTACTTATTTGCGGTCAGGGAATAGAAACATTTTTGTCTTTATCTGTGTTAAGTGCACGGCACAGGCCGTGATTCAGATGTGTGCCGTGGACTTGCCAAGGATTTCACCATTTACAGTAAGGGTATGTTCACACATCGCTGATTTTCTCAGCATTCCTACAGAACAAATTTGGCTAATTTTTGTTGTAAGTTTAGCATAACACTGTGAAATGTGATCGGAGTTTTCCTTTAAAACAAAAATGGCTGCAATCCTAGTCTGAGATTTTCATAAAAACCTTAAAATGGGAATTAATTCTTCCATAAAGCACTCATCCACTAGATGATGTTGCCATGTATTTTTTTTTTTACCTGGTGTAAATGTCGCTGTTCTCCTGAATCCGGCGATGTTTTTGTTTTGCTCCTGAGCCTCTCCATTCCTGAGATATGGCCCCTTCTTTTCTGTGTATAAATCAAGTTCTTCTTAGCCAACTGGGCGTGGTCCTTAAGACAACACCCACAGAAAAGTTGAAGATCACGCCCCCTAGGTAACAAGACTGAAGAAGAAGGGCCATATCTCAGGAATGGAGAGGAGCAGGAACAAAAGAAAAACAACGCCGGATTCAGGAGAACAGCGGCATTCACACAGGCTAAAAAAAAATACATATTTATGAGAATTGTCAGAGCTTCTTTATGGTGCAATTCACATTTAAAAAAACAAACATTTATTTCTAAATATGAAGAGCTCTGTAAACCTTTTTCCTGAGCAACACTTTACTATAGCAGTATATTTCATTATCGCAGCAGTAATTCAATAACAGGCCGTTTCATCGTCTGCTTCCTCCGCTGCCTGTCCTGAAGATCTATTCTATCACCCAATCAAGCAGGTATATCCACTGCCCGACAGTCACAGGATCATCTGCTGGTTGGTAATACATCCTCATTACTTTTTTTTTTGCATTTTCAGCGTGTGGTTTATTTCATCCAATTGTAAAAAAAAAAACCATGTGTTACCTGGAAACCATCAACAAGCAGGACAATTACAGAAGTGATGGTAGAGGCTTAGGCTTTATTTTTTCCTAAATATGGTTTGTGTGAATACTTAGGAAAATAAGTGAAAAATTGCAAAAACAACGATGTTTAAGGTCTATTGGAAAATTGATAGATCAGCCAACAGCAGCTTGTTAATGGTTTCCATCTTCAACTCTAAAGCAAAAAAGTAGAAAAATAAAAAGCCAATTATCTTTACTACTAAGATGCTACACTTTAACATATTTAATGAAAAACTTGAGCTAAAGAGGACCTGTCACCGGGTCAGAAGTGGACAGTTTTTGCTCTCATTTAATTCCCACTGCTCCCCGGAGTATGCCTTCATTTTTTAAATTCACCATACAGTTCCAGAAATACGGCCTTTTTTTATTGAGTGGTAATTGTTATGCGTGTGGCTCACAGGATCCTCTGGGGAGTGTCTTTAGGCTGCTCTTCATTATTATACTGTAAATCACACCCCTTTGACAAAATCCATAAAAATGTAGAAGAAAAGAGCCTATATCTCTGAAACCGTATGGCAGATTTAAATTTTTTTTTTAAAAAATTACATACTCAGGGGGGAAGCGGGAACAACATAAGAGCAAAAAAATGGCCACTTCTGATCTGGTGACAGGGCCTCTTTAACTAAGTAAAAGACTTAGAGATGGTATTATTAATACAAGTCCAGGAAACAATTTAATAGGCCATACTCCTAATGCAGATTAAAGGAGCTCCCTGCTTTGGAAAAATCCTCTTATTCCTCCAGAATTATCTTTTAACAGTTTACCTTGGTTTATAAAGCATCGGAGACCTGAGTACGGTATCTGGTAATGTGTTTTCTTCATGGCTTGCTGCCTATTTGGGCTCTTTATGGTGCTATTATTTAGCTATTTTATGGTTGCCTTATTTGGGCGCAGTATGGACCCACTATTACTGTCGGTGTTACGTGTGCATACACGTTTTATGATGCCGCCATTGTTCATCGTCGTGTAGCGGCTGATGATAATGTACCATGAATAGTGCACGACTCAGCAGCATACATTTTTCATCACCGTCCTATGGATAAACTGGAAGTCACTTTAAATCGCCGTCACTTTCTCCATGTATAAAATACTGCGGAGCCATCAGGACAGCAGTGACTCAGAGCCGGAGCAGGGAAATACTCATCTCTCCTTTTATCTTGACTTCCGCATCTAGTCAGGTTTTGTTTTTTTTGCTGGATAAGATGTAAAACTGCAGATAAAACATTCCCTGTAAAATCCACCGCAATGCAACGTGTCTGAAATTAAAGGAGAAATGTTCTCAATTAGGAACCAGAGTTTATAGTGGGGGGGTCCACCTTTAATAGCCATCTCTTGCTCCGGAGGACCCATCATGTCTATATATTCTAAGTACCATCCATTGAATCTGATAAGAATGGTGTAATTCTTTATTCCTCCTGCGGTGGTGCTGTAGGGAAATTAAGCACTCACTGCCAGGTTCTGTGACGATCACAACTGATCACTAGGGATTCCAGCTGCTGGAAATATGGCAAATTTCAGTTCGATGAATCAAACTGTTACTGACCAAGAGGATCTACCTTGCAGTGGGTGATTTGGTGCCTTTTGTGTGTTCAGAATTTGTTTGGTGACGTGGCAGCCATGCCATAGCAGATAGCATGTAAAGAGCCTTCTCCTTGCAAGTATGTAGATGCATGTGGACCCCGTACTCTTACATTCTAGTGGGCCAACAGATTTGGTTGGGAGTTGGCATGCAGTTAGCGAGAAAATGGTTAGCCAAGAAGACTCCGAAAATGGAGCAGAGTAGTGATAAGTCATGAGCGTTGCCCTCTGAGCCGGCGAGGAGCAGAACCATGTAGAATCACTTGTGCTGGGTGATGAGTGGCCCCAAGTGATCCAGATGGTGCTGCACTTAGAGATTCAGAACAGATCAAAGTAAGGAGTCATCCTGCCAGCAAAGAGAAAGCCACAAAAGCAACCACGTTGTCTGTGCAGCCACGAGGACGGAGCAACCAACAAGTCAACACCATCGTAGAACACAGTTAACAAATGCAAATGATTGCCGTCTGACAAGATCAACTTAAGAAATTTTCTCATATAAAGGTCAGAGGGCCAAATGTCTGTGATGGCTATCTGCAGTGAGAACAGAAGGTCCTTGGACACGGGGAACATCAAATCAAGAAGTTATTGCCACGTGATGGCTGGGATTTCTATATCTGTTCTCTCCAGGGTAAAAATCAATGCCTTATAAATATTCTGCTTCTGAAAGTTTCAGGAAAGCTCAATGACAGATTGCTGCAGTCTGCTCGGGCTGAATGATGGCAGAAGACCGTACAGGGACTCCATATCTAAAGTCCTAGACTAGAGGTATAATGTGAGTCCGGTAGATATTAGGGTATGTGCACACAGTGTTTTCTGCTGAGGATTTGGAGAATTTCCTCTTAGTTTCTGCTCCAAAAACTCAGTGTGCACACCACCCAAGATCCAAATACTGCTAAATTATTCATGAAAACTGATAGAATTTTAGGATCTGTATTGGAGCACCTTGATAACCTGGCAAGGACTGGTCGGATAATATTGATCCACGTTTTGTTCGGGCATGCAGTAAGTGACTGGGTTGTTTCAGAAATGTAAACATATAGTTAATAGGGATGTTCTTCTGCAGGGATCAGCTGAAAGGGTACCTGGCATGAAGTGTGTAATTCTGCTGCAGCGCCTCCTCAGGGGAAATAAAGCATAACAGATTCCACTGAAATCAGATGTTGTTCACAAAATGTATGGACATGATAGGTCTCCCAGAGAGATTCCGTGTAACTGATCTCTCCTTCAGCCAAAAGATGATTATTCTCAACCCCTTTATTTAACTTCATAGGGTTTTGTAAAAGCTCTGAACTCAGGTGCAGGTCTCCTTTAACTTCTCTTCCTTCCGTTCCATAAAACATTTATGCATGAATCCCACTTATGTGCAGTCTATTTGTAGTGAAGGCCTGAAATTTGAGTTTAGAAGCCGCCCACCGACTGCAAACGAAGAAAAGAACAATTGGAGATAGTAATAAACTAACAGGATGTCAAGAAAACACAGGAACGGTACGAGGGGGCAACAGCTGCGGGGCTGTGATTATTATGTCAGATGAATGTGCCTATGTGTTATAATGTCATGGTATTGGACCTTTTATGTTACCATGTACATTTCGTTATGCCATGAAGTCTTTAGTTCCTCAGTTTGCACATGGCTTCGTTTTAAAATTCCCTTGCAATTCTCAGGTGGTTTTCTACCTTGCCCGATCAGAAGCCATTGGTTTGGTGCCCCAACCGGTAAGTGCCATCATGGCCTGGAGCAACCAAACAATGGCACTATTGGTGTAGTGCTTAGAATATTAGTGCCATTCATTTGGAAATCCAGGCGATGGTGTCTCAGTCTGTTTAGTCATCTGATGTTTGTTCCCCCAGCTTTTTTAGAAGCAATTGGTCTGGAAGCCATGAGGGCACCACCGGTTTGGTTCTCCAGCCCCAGTGATAGTCATTGGTTGTGTGCCCCGGGTTCTGTAAAAACCATTGGTTTGGGGTGTCAGGTCATTATGTAGTCTTTGGGTTGGTCCCTCAGCCTCAGTGGGAGCCACTACTTTGGTTCCCCAGTGGAACTTGTTCACTTAGTGCCCTAGATTCCATGGAAGTCCTTGGCTTTTGTGGATCATTCAGTTTGGTTACCCATTGTGAGCCATTGCATTGGCATGCCAGCTTCAATGGATGCTCTTTGATCTAGAGCCACAGTCATTGTGGGGAGCCACTGGTCTGGTGCTTGAGGCCATGAGATACCACTGGTTTGGTGCTCCAGTCCCAATTAGAGCCATCACTTTGGTTCTCTAGGGGAGTCGTTATTTTGAAACCCTGACCTCTGTGGATGCCATTTATTTGGTACATTAGGCCATGAAGAAGACATTGGCTTAGTGCCCTAGCTTGTATAGGAGCCCATTCATTTTGTGTCCCAAATCTAGTGGGATCCATCATTTTGTTTCCTCAAGACGAGCCATTGGTTTGGAGCTCCAGCTCAAGATGGCCTCACTAGTTTGATGCTCCAGTACTAATGAGAGCCATCAGTTTTGTTCCCCAGTGGAAGTCATTGATTTGGCACCTGGCCTCTGTAGGAGCCATTACTTTAGTGTCCGCTGTGAGTCTTTGGTCTGGCACCCCAGCCTTTGTGAATATCATTAGTTAATTTAATTATATCATGAGGGAGCCAATGGATTTGTGCCCCAACTTCAATGGAAGCTCTTTAGTCTTTTGCTCCAGGCCCAGTTGGATCCATTGCTTTGGAGCGCTTCAAAGTCAGAAGGAAAAGCTGTCATCTTGCTCCCATTAACATCTGTGCAGATGTGGCTCAGCTAAAGGGATTGCATAGGATTAGAAAAGCATTGCTGTTTTTCTAGACACAGCGCCGCGCCAATCCACTGGTTATGTCTCGTATTACAGATTAGACTGGTTGAAGTGATTGTGCACTGAGTGGCAAAATCATGCACAACCTGAAAAAACAGGTGTGCGACTGTTCAGGGAAACAAGCTGCTGTGTTTCTCTAAAGAGATGGTCTTCAAAGGGTTAATGTTGATAGATGCTATGGTTAGTTTTTTCCTCATTGACATAGAAACTCATGACTAGTCGGCCTCCTCTGCACTCAGGTTTCCATGTGAACAGTGGTAGAATGAATTACAGAGCTTCCACAGGTAACACGATATCACCATCGATGATCATCGATGCCACCAGAAAGGGTTCATGCAACGATCCAATATAACACTCTCCTGCAACGGCAAAGCCACCTGTCCTGGTGCATCGAGGGCAGGCGGTCTTAATAGTTTATTTAATCTGGAAATCTTGTCGATGCCGCTTAGGTGGAAAATCAGCCCCTGGGCCAGAAAGGGTGTACATATCAATAAATCAGGAAGCCTGTGGAACCAGCATGGCATCATGGGGACATGGAAAATGGAGGATTTTTATAGATTGTTACATTTGTTGACATGATCCCCTCTCCTTTCAGGCTTTCAAGATTCCAGAAGCCACACAGATGTGTAGTTGGTTCCTAACTATTGTATCTGCATAGTTTTTTTTGGGTGCCCAACTAGTAGATGGCTCTACGGCAAGTTTTAAGGTCTAGATCCATTGAGCGCCAAGGACGGGAAGTGTTCCCAACATCGATCAGGGATGGGAAGCTCCCCCAACAACGATCAAGGATGGGAGGCACCCCCAACAACCACAGGAGATGGGTCGCCCCCAACAATGATCAGGGATGGGAGGCACCCCCAACAACCACAGGAGATGGGGGTGCCTCCAACAACCATCAGTGATGGGTGGCGCCCCTAACAACCATCAGGGATAAGAGGCGCCCCCAGCAACCATCAGGGATGGGTGGCGCCCCCAGCAACCATCAGGGATGGGAGGCGCCCCCAGCAACCATCAGGAATGGGAGGCACCCCCAACAATCATATGGAATGGGAGGCGAACCAACAACCATTACGGATGGGAGGCGAACCAACAACCATTACGGATGGGAGGCGCCCCCAACAATCACTGGGGATGGGAGGTGCCCCCAACAACCATCAGGGATGGGGGGCACCTTCAACAGTTGTCATAGATTGAGGCTGTCTTGAACAAGTTCTCTACAAACACCAGGCATGGGGGCGCCTCCAACAATGATCAGGGTTGGGAGGAAACACCCAACAACCACCAGGGATGGGAGGCGACTCCAACAACCATCAGGGATGGGAGGCACCCCCAACAAGCATCAGGAATGGGAGGCACCCCCAACAACCTTCAGGAATGGAAGGCATCCCCAACAACCATCAGGAATGGGAGGCGCCCCTAACAACCATTTGGGATGGGAGGCGCCACCAACCACCATCAGGGATTTGAGGCATCACCCAACAAAAAACGGGTGAGAGGCACCCCCCAACAACCATCAGGGGTGGGAGGCACCCCCCAACAACCATCAGGGGTGGGGGGGCTCCTTCAACAGTTGTCATGGATTGAGGCTGACTTGAACAAGTTCCCTACAAACACCAGGCATGTGGTGCAGCACGGAGGGGCAGGCTCCTGACCAGCAGTATTGGGCTATAACTATGCCATCATACCGTAGGTATCACATACCAACACAAGCGCTCTACATACCATGACGGTATATTCCCAGGCAGCAGATTTGTTGCCAGCATTCCTGTGACTATTTCTTGCACGTGTGAACATCCCCTCATAAATATCCCTAGTAACACCCCTTACAGAAGAGGAAGAGCACCGACAACCTCCGGGGAGTTGCCGTTTTCTCAGTGATCCACTCAGGTGTCAGGAGAATTCTCTCTTCCTCCCATTTACCTTTCTCTGCTTCTACAGAACGAGATGAGAAGGAACCTCTAATTACCTGCATTGCGGGACATTGCTGCAGACGTGTGACACAGAATTCAAGTGAAATAACAGCTTTTGTAGGAAAATCACAAAATATTACTAAATTTTTTGCACTATGTGTTTTTTACAGAGAATGACTAGGTTTTAACACCATTTTGGACCATTTTTTCTGCACGGAGGCTATAAAATTTTGGATATCTGAAGACTTCACTAGTGGGGCTTAAAGGGTTGATCCCCCTCCCCACCCCCGAAAAAAAGACCCCTATCCTACGGATTCTCAATAACTTATGTTAATGTGCTGATTGCTGAGGGTCCAGCCACAAGGAACCCCAGTGATCTTGAGATCGAGGCTCTGGAACCCCCTCAGTAGCTCTGTTTTGCATGAAGATAAGGTGCGCATGCTCGGCCTCCTCTACATTCATAGTCTATGGGACGGATGGAAATAGTGGCGTGCTGTGCACTGCAGTCCTACAGACAATGAATGGAGCGACGGTCAAATAAGCGCACCTTATCTCCAGTCACGACTGGGCTGTGGAGGCTGTTCTAGAGCTCCAATTTCGAGGTCAACAGGATTCCCTGAGTTTGTACCCTCAGCGATCAGCAAATTATCCCCCATCTTATGGATGGAAGATCACTTCTTTTT
>VIAB01001265.1:157290-168887 GCA_009801035.1 Oophaga pumilio
TGTAAACTGTAGATGTGCTGCTGATAACATGATACTGTATGGTGGTCTGTTAGTGATCCATTAGTGATTGTTCTATCCCCATCATTCTTTCTCAGACGGTAGAAAGAGGCCAGGAAACAAGTGTTGAACGACTTCAATATTGTCGATCACACTCATTTAGCGGCCTGAACTCAGCGCGTTTAAATGCAATCAAAATGCTTCTGTGTGATGTGCAATATGTTATCATTTGGGGCCCCATTTTAAACTTTGCCTAGGGCCCCACTTTGCCTAAAGCCGGCCCTTCTGGCAGGGTGGATCCCCTAAATGCCTCCAGGCAAGCCGGACTCAATCCGTCAACTGTAATTGGTACCCCAGATTGCATCTACTTTCAAGTAAAAGGTAAAGAAAACTGCACCTCTCTGTGTCCTTCACTTATTCTCTGCACCCCAACGTTCACCACCATCTGAACAATCAAATATATATTTGACCTGGGGCTCCGATCTACCTGTGGGGAGCTGAACCATCTTTGCTGCGTCACCATCAGCCCCAGTGGACCAAAACCGCAGCATCGGCCACCCATTGCCGAACACCACGGGTGGCGGCACAATTAAACACCACATAACTATCCTCTATTTTATGACACTGCCAGGGCCACGGAAATGTCTCACGGCCCCGTGACCGCCCCCATAGAACTGTCCGGTCCGATTCCGGGTACCCCACGGCCCTGGTGGGCGCGTCATATACGCTGGGAAGAGTTTCTGGTGTATTTCTCCAAATAATGCTGCAGATAGTGACCACTGCACGTGCCCATTTGTTCCATTCACTCCAACAGTTTGCTGGCAACTCTTATAAAAGTCAATAGAGAGTGCTGGGCACAAGATATGGGTATGCTCTGCAGGGATGCCAGCCAATGCAGCATCTTTTTCACAGCTCAGAATACAGATGATGGAATTATCTGCATTGTCAGAGCTCTAGAACGCACATTACATGAAAATAGGAAGAGAAGTAGATGCATACACAATGCCTATGTTATTGCAAGATTGCTGATGCAGTGCTCGGTACTCCTGCAGGTTGGTTGGGTTGTGTTACATGGTGCAAATACATGGCGCCCCATGAAGTCTGTACATAGGCCGCCACACTGACATATATTATATCTATATTTAATACCAACACAAGGATGCATTTGTCCCTCTAGCTTTATAATCATAAAGTTCCATATACATCAGGTCCAATATAAGAGGCCTTCGATCGCATTGACTCATTCTTTAGGATAAATTGACAACAGCCATGAGATATGGTTTGGGGAACCCTAATTTCTGAGAGGTGGTAGCTGGATATGCCAGAAAATTTCTTCGATGAGAATACCCATATAAAGACATTCACCACTCAGTCAAAAGCGGCTGGCTTTTGCTTTTATTTTAATCCAACGACACCACTGAGTATTCAGTTTTTCTTCTTTCTTTAATATCTTCCATACGGTTCAAAAGATATGAGCCTTTTTATATAGTGCCAATTTTTCATGGTCTTTACCTTTGGGGTTGTGCTCAAAGGGTAGTTATGCAAAGCATCATAAAGACCCGCCCCAAAAGATCATGTGAGCCACACTCCCTTCTAAAGACTAGAATTTAGCACTAAATAAAAAGGTCCATATCTTTGGAACTGTATGGTGGATTAAAAAAAATCCATAATACGTCCGTAAGCCCAAATACAGAATATGTACAGATGCTGGCAAAGTGGTTTTACCTCTATGATTTTTAGGAAAGCATTTAAAACACAGCGATGATTGCAGCATGTACAGTTGCTCTTTTTCCCAGAAACGGCACCACTCCTGACAATAGGCTGTGTCTGGTATTGCAGCTCATGCTTATTGAAGTGTAAGGATATGGACATGCTGCCCACGTTTCCCTCTTGAAAAAACAAGTTTATTATTGTAAAATGTTATGTGATGCAATGTGAACTGTGAAGTGTAGTGTGACTTGTAATGTGCTTTAAAGCTGTTAGCAATATGGATAGTGTGTACAGTGTGACAATAGGGATAGTGGGAGTTAATGGTTGGGACTAGCCCAGAGTGGGAGGGGATGTCTTACAGGGAAAGTAATAATTTCCTGTGAGAGTCAGATAGGGCCTGGAGCGCATATAAAGAGGACCTTAGGTCTATTCTGCACTCTCCTGCTGGATTAAAGAGACACTGTTAGCCACTGGAGGGGTCCTGCACCCTCAGTCAAGAAACTCAATCTTATCAAGTGAGAAAAATGATTCTAACAGACTGTACCTGGATGTTGACTTTAAGGACTGTTTCCCTGTCTTACAGACTGATGGGGAATAAATGGACGATGCCCGCTGTGAAGAGGGCTATCGTTACAGGGATGGACTGTATTGTTGATTTAAGGACTCTGGTTCGATAACGTTAAGACTAACCCAATAGACTGGCGCTGTTTTAGGAAAACAGTAACATGGACTCTGATGGTCATAAGTTGTAGCCCCCTAACCGAGTGGACCGGCTCACAAAGAATGGAAAGAGACGTTTGCTAATTTAAGTAATGTTCAAGGAAGCGGTCTGGAAACTTCAGTGTTACCTGGTCTAAGTAAAGTTCAGGAGAGAAGTTTGAAGTCCATCATAATGGTCTTGGTGCTGACTTCAGTTAATGATTCTAAGTCATGTGCAGGTGGACGTGATGGTGTCGTAATTCTCCGGTGTATTACAGGTTACGGATGGCCGAGGATAGCCATCGTTAAAGAAGGGGGAAATGTAAGGATATGGACATGCTGACCATGTTTCCCTCTTGAAGAATCAAGTTTATTGTTGTATACTGTGACTTGTAGTGTGCATTAAAGGTGTTCGCAATACCGATAGTTTGACAATAGGAATAGTGAGAGTTAATGGTTGGGACTAACCCAGAGTGGGAGAGGCCGAGTTGCAGGGAAAGTAACAATTTCCTGTCAGAGTTAGGCTGGGTTCACATTGCGTTGCGGGCAATGCGCTGACGGCATCCGTCACATAGCGGCACTAACGCTATGTAACGGATGCGTTAATGTCGCCATTGCCCGCAATAGCAGTAGCGCATCCTAACGCATGCCGAAATCGGCATGCGTTAGCGATGTGCCGTTATTCTGTGACGGACCCTCGGACGCGGTCTGCAGCGTTCGGGGGTCCGTCGCTGCTAGCTCAGAATAGAGACGCCGCGCTAGCGTGATCGCATAATGCGATCACAAAATGACAGTAGCGTTAATGCAGTCCGTCAACGCTATGCCTAGAATGGCGCAGCAGGGCTCATACTCCACCAATTCGAGGACTCAGATCCCACATTCTTGTGATTGGGGAAACCCACAGCGATCTGCAGCTTATCAACTATCTGGTCGATATGGGGTAAGATGCAGTCTAGGTACAACCACATTAAACACGTGTTTAGGGGCTCAGTGACAGCAAGCAGAGATCTTAAAAGTATAATGTACTCTATATGATAATGTGATACATTCCTCCGTCAGACACATACAGATTCCTAATCTCACAGGGATCAAAACTGAAACATCAGTGCTCAAACTAAACCCGTGCGTTCTGCACTCACCTCATCAGGGGACAAGTAACCCGCCGTGCCCATGACGCACTGGATGAGAGGCCCTTTAATGTGACCCCTGACCATACACATGGGTATATTTGAGCAGCTGGGCCCTTTATAACCCCCTCATCTTTTCTTCTTGGTCTTTGAAGAATCATTTGCAGGGGTGTCACTCTATGGGGTGCAGAAGAGAGAGCTTGAGGGGCCCCAAAGTGTCCTTCTGCTCCAGACCACTACCATAGCACATCAGTTACAGTTATTACACTGGCGACCATCGCAATAGTTGCCCATTTACATCTGAACCAATAGATATCCCCATTACTGGGTCCATAGTCCCCAGATATCCTACTACCCCAACATTTGGCCCAGTGTCTTGTAGTGGAAAATTGATCTGAACGAACCTAATGAAAATCAGACCCTAGAATACCAACTAGCTGTTATCCTAAAAACAGACTTCCAACCAAATCCCAGCATTGTACGTTACTATATATTTCATTAACCAAAAACAGAGCAAGAACACAACCAAAAGAGAAATAATAATAAATAACGACTCTTTAACCCTTAAAGATGCAGCATTTTTCATTTTTGCATTTTTTTTTCTCCTCTTCCCCCAAAAGCCATAACTTTATTTTTTTTGCCAACATAGCGTATGAATGAGGGCTTGTTTTTTTCAGGACGAGTTGTTATTTTTAATGATGCCATTCATTTTACTATATAATGTAATGAAAACTGGAAAAAATTTCAAATTGAGGTGAAATGGTGACAAATATAATAATATTGGTTTGCGTCGGCTTTTTCTGAGATCCATCCCTTTTTTATTCCTCTGTTAATGGATCTGTGTGAGGGCTTATCTCTCATGTAGCAAGCGTTTTTTTTTTATATTTCATTCTGGTGGGGAGTCGGCTTGAGCAGACTTTTCCCACCCCCACGACACCATCCACTGAAGGCCCGCGTTGCTGCCATCTTGGTGCTCCTGTGAAATAATTATATTTTAAGTCTCCACAACTAGATGTTATTTCTAGTGAAATTGTAAGGTTTGTTTAAATAAGGCGATTAAAGGACCCTAGAGACTACATTTTTCTTTATGTGGAAATTTAGAAGGAGATTGTCCACAGCGGAGCCCACCTCCCCCATCAGCAGGTGATGGTGTCCCCGGCGCAGGATATAGCTTCCTGCAGTAATGCAATAAGTGGTCACGATAAAACTAATGGATTCTTTGCCTTGAAGGGATTTTCAGTCTTATATTGTATGGTGAAAAGATCTGCAACTTTCTGATATCTTTCTCTTTCAGTTCCTAAGATCTGTGCTTGACCTCAGTGAATGGAAGCATTAAGGGGGTTTCCATAAAAATGTTAGCCTGTGGATAGGTGATAAGTGTCTGATCTATGGAACTGCCAGCAATCAAGAAAATGGGGGTCCCATGTCCCCCACATGAGTACAGAGAGGCTTCGCTATTGCTCGGGGCCTACTGATGGCATTGGCTGAATATTGTGCTCGACCACCTACAGCGGTCCCCCAGTCTTCAAATGAAGGGGCAGTGTGCATGCTGGACCATGCTCCATTCTAGGACCCCTATTTCTGTGGTTGCTGTGACTGATCACTGGGGTCCGACTGCTATTTGTAATAACACCCCAGAGGCTGACAACCTGGACTTATCTGTGAGAGCCAGAATTCTTGCTGGTTGGTCGGTGATCAAATACTTATTTCATGCAATAAAATTACAATTTAATTATGTAAAAATCCTACAATGTGATTTTCTGTTTTTTATTTTTCGATTCTGTCTCTCACAGGTGAAGTGTACTTATGATAAACATTACAGACCTCTCCATTCTTTTGTAGGTGGGAAAACTTGCAAAATCGGCAGTGTATCAAATTCCCCAATAAATCTAGAGTAACATAATTGATCCAATTACAGGAAAGGATGTCAAATTCTCAGTAGCTGCCCACAGCTACAACATGGGGAGTAGTGCGACAGAATTTTAGTGCATTATTTCCACAGCCTGCAGCCACCACTAGAGGGAGCTTACCGTATACTTTTTATAGGTCAAACTCAGTGCAATTAGCTCCCCCTAGAGGTAAATAATGCAATCACTTATCAGCTCACCTACTGAAAAATAAAAATGAAATTACACCAAAGTAAGCAGAGCAGAATTTTGGACCTATTAGGGTGTTCTGTTCTAGGCAGGACTCTCCATTTAATTCCTACATATATAGGCACAGATTTACATTTGGACATGGTGCAGTAAGTATATGTACAGGTGACAGTATAGTGAGGCACTTATAGCGATGTTAGTTGGCCGTTATTTTTGACCTTCCTCAGATTTTGTGTTTTTGGCACTGATCGTATGAGGAATGCTGGCGGTGACATTGATAAGACTGGCAGGTTGGCATCTCTGTACCAGGCGTAGGAGAAATGAGGTCATTGCACAATACAGCCTATAATGAAATGTAACTGCAGATACAAGGGAAGAGATACCTCCTCATACAACATTGGTCCAGATTTACACTGAAATACTTTGTGCTGCTGTGATCATGAGCAATTTGATATATCAGAGTCAACAGTCTGCAGAATTCAATGGCTGAACAAATACAATTCTCCAGTCAAATTCTATGGGATTTTCTGCTGTGATGTCCATTATTGGGGTTTCCCCACCATATTAAAGGGATATTGTGGTTACTCCCCTGTCCTGGCTCCAGGAACCGGCTCAGATTCTCCTTCTTGCCGGCTTACCACAGTGACCTGGTGGGCACCACTGGTGTCATACTCCCAGATCTTTTAAAAGTGTTTTATGATTTCATAACCCCGGCTGCAGTTTGTTTTATTAAAAAAACAAACAAAAAAAACTGTGATTTTCTCACTCCCCCTGCGTTCAGTGCTCAGTCTGAGCTGGTGCTCCCACTGTCTGTTCTGGTCTGCAGTGTTGACGTCACATTGACAGCGCTGCAGCCAATCACTGTGCTCAGCGGCTCTGAGCAATTTATGCCCTCTACTCGTGCAGAGCTGTTGAGCTCAGTGATTGGCTCTAGTGCTGTCCATGTGACTTATAAACAGACGTTAGGAGCAGTGGCAGAGACTAAGCACTGGACCAGGGGAGGGTCAGTAAAGCTCCAGTGAAAGGTTTTTTTCTGAAACTAGAATACCCCTTTAAAGGCCATCTCAGGCAGCGGTGTGCCGCCTGAGTATTCAGGTACAACTATGCTGCTATCAAATACAGTAGCGTAGTTAAGCCACTTGAATAACCCAGCTCTGCTATCATAAATTCAGCTGTGCTATGCCAAAGTATCGGTCTGCCAATCCGACTCTGCTGTTCCAAGGCCATATCCGCACACTCTGCTTGCATACACCGAGGTTCTGGTGCACCAAGGTGCCAGATTGCACATCCTTTCCCACTGTTCTACACTGCTCCACGTGCTGTCTAACTTATCCAAACCTCCGCAGCATTAACTTCTCCGGACCATGCGGCTCACCCTAACCTATGATTTAGCGAATCCACCTCAACAGATGAGTCAGAACAATTCTACCTACAGATGTATAATGCAGTTACATTAAGTTTTTTTTTTCTAAGTGCAATGATCTGGTGACCTCTCCTCTCCTTATGAGCATACAGGAATAAGGATAATGACTCGCCGATACTGGAATCTGGAGGTTATGAAATGCTTTATCCCCCAGCCAGCCCCCTCATCCACTTCCATAAACATTGTCCTCAGCAGGAAAGCTCCACTTGTTAAGAACTTCTCACTCTAATCATTTGTGAAAGCCATTACGAAGCTCTCGGGGACCGGCAGCCTATTATCCATTATTACGGCATGTGTTAGTCTTCCAGCACAGAAATGTGGCGCAAGATAAAAGTTTTTATTTATTCTTCAACTCAACACAAATGCCATGAAAGCAGAAGATAAATACTACCAACAAGTGGAGTCATGACATAGTAATATTACTGATTGTATGGACACTATGTGCCAGTCTTAAAGATTTATGGGTTAAGACTGTATGTCTGTGCCTATGATGTCATATGGGGCACCCGGAGGTTTCAGTATAATGACTGTAGGAAATAATGCCTCCATAATATAGCAAGGAGAATACAGCACAGTATGGCGGCACAGAGCCTATGACACCTGTAAGGATTCAGTCACTCTGGTTGGCATTAGGCCTTAGGTAGCATTCACACAGGCAATGCAGTTTTGGTCCAAACAAGTTCAGTTTTTATTGCTTTCCACAGGATGCACAGCACCAAAGCAACAAAATCCTAAACATAAATCCCTAGCCTTGTCAAGGCGCTGACTAAACTGTATGGACCCTGACTACTTCAGACACCCTGAGCTAGCCCCAGTTCAGTCACACAAAACTGCTATCATCCATAGTAACCAGCGATAAATGCAGATTGGTGCAAACTGCCTGCGTTTACTCAGAGAGATTCTGGCTTATATCACTCATCAACTTCAAGACACATCTAATCTGGTCAGCTTCCCCAGCTGACTGCCTAAGATGACCAGCTAGCCTGGTTATATGCAGAGCTAGCAAGGTGTATTAATCAGCACCTGTAGAGCTAGGATTTAATCCTAGACTACCTGGCTTTGTTACACACCACAATTCGGACCTGAAGGGACTGAATCTGTCATTTTTAAGCAACTTATACACCTCTATCACCAGCTTATACAGTTCCATAGAAACTAACTTAAAGAGGGCCTCTCTATTATTGACTGGGTCACCTTTTTTGACTCTTTATCGATTAGCCAAAGCAGAGAATAACTAAAAGAAGCATCTCTTGGTCTGGAGGACTCACACATTTGTGCATCACAGAGATGAAGAGGAATGGTGTAATTCTTCATTTCCCCTGTGGGGGTGCTATACAGAAACTAACCTGCAGCTAAGTTCTCCCTGATTGCTGGAATTTGCATTGATTAGATTATCTTTGGGGGTGCGTTGTAACAGAATGGAGTCAGAAGATAACAAGATTTCCAAAGCCCTAGGAAAGTCTGTCCTTCTAATAGATGATGGCATGGGGTATAAGTTGCTGGATAATCATCTTCAGCAGCTAAAATATTGATGTGCTGCTCAATTAAATTACAGCTCCTTACTTGCTGCAGTACCTGGCATTTAAACAGATATATTGCAGTATGATGATGCCCAAGAAACTCATCCAAATCTCACTAAACTCACTTATGCTCAACTCCTAGCCGCCAGGTAGAGCTGATGAAATGGACTGTGACAGCAGATATCTGGCTGCACAGTTCTTAAAGGGAAAACACAAGGAAAAAAAGATTTCCTTCAATGATAAAGCTTTTCTACAAGGGGACATTATCATCACCCAACCCAAGTGAAACACACCATACACAGAGGTGCGGGGCAATGTGCCCGCGAACCATAGGGGTTAATGCCTGCGGAGGGGGCACCACCTGAAGCCCGCCGATGAGCCAATCACACCATCTTCATAGGGCCGGGCAGCGGGAGGCACGCTGCCCGAGGAGGAGCAAGGCGCAAAGCTGAAGAGAAGCAATGCGTAAAGCCTGAAGAGGAGCAATGCGCAAAGCCTGAAGAGGAGCAATGCGCAAAGCCTGAAGAGGAGCATGGAGCAAATCCTGAAGAGGAGCAATGCGCAAAGACTGAAGAGGAGCAATGCGCAAAGCCTGGAGAGGAGCAATGCGCAAACCTGAAGAGGAGCAATGAGCAAAGCCTGAAGAGGAGCAATGCGCAAAGCCTGAAGAGGAGCAATGCGCAAAGCCTGAAGAGGAGCAATGTGCAAAGCCTGAAGAGGAGCAATGCGCAAAGCCTGAAGAGCAATGCGCAAAGAATGAAGAGGAGCAATGTGCAAAGCCTGAAGAGGAGAAAGGCAAGAAGGCTGAAGAGGATCAAGGCAGGAAGCCCAAGGGAGAGCAAGACACGAAGCCCAAGGGGGAGCAAGGAACAAAGCCCTCAGAGGGGTAAAGCTCTCTGCTTGTCCAGGAACAAAACCCGCTGAGGAAGCAAGGCCTGCTGTCTGAATGGCGGGCCCACTGCTTAAAGAAGAGTGTGACCCACAACCCCCCCGAAGAGCGAAGCAGGCCCACCAAGGAGAATGGTACGAGCCCGTGGAGAAGCAAAGCGTGACGTAAATAGAATACCACGTGGTAAATGGAAGAAAAGAGCACACTGTGCATGGCAGAGAAAGATAACCTGTTGTACATTTCCCAGTTGTTTATACCCTGACTGAATATGACATCTATACAGGATCTGTCGTCCTCATCTACTTGTCAGATGTTTCTCCATCACCCAGCAGTTCCCATATAACCAGTAACAAGCAGCACGCTGAACACTGACCGGTGACCTTCCTCCGGACCACGTCTCAGCATCTCATTGCTTCTATACTGTATTCACACTGTCATTACACTCATATGTACCCTGACAGGTCCCCCCATGTCTAGTGAATAAAGAATGAATGTATAAAGATCCCAGTACAGGCCACAAGCACAACTTCACTTTCCATGGTATGGAGAAAATGTCAGGTGTTTGGTGTCTTGGATCAATCTTGCGGTTACACGTTTTGCAGGTAACGTTGGGGGACCTCTAATTCTCCCTTTGACAGCTCAATGTCAGTATGAGTCACCATTTTGATAGCCAACACATACAGGAGATTGCAACTCCAGCAGCCTGTAAGATGAAGTATTTATATGAAAAAGGATTGTTACACCAGAGACAGCTGGAGACTACTGTCTATGTGTAAGGAACTGTGACCACAAGCTGAACAAGTGCGCAAATTACTAGATTTTACTGCTGTGTAAGGCGGCCAGGGTGGTAGACATGGCAACGGGATGTAGCGTTCCCACACCCTGGCGCCCCACAGATGAAATAATGTCCTTTCCGCTGTATGTACAGAGTGCGCAATAGTACACTCACATTTACTGTCAGAGTCCCCTCTTCAGCTCCATGGACCTCACAAACATCTTCAGAGACAGTGTCCACTCTTAACAGGTTAACTTTACTTAACAGTAGGCTTTTCAGCACAAATGTGGTACAGTGTATTGAGAGAAAGTGACTGGTATTACATGTGAGGGTCACAGTATGTCCCCCCCAGGATGCGCATGGAGGCGTATTGAAGCCATGAAAGAGCATTGCAGTCACAGGCGTAGCTATGGTTGCAATGTAGACTAAAGTGAGTTGTCCAAGGCAGATGTAGCGAAAACCTGCTCTGGGCTTTTGGTGTTTTGAAACAGACTGCAGCATGGTAGTGGTGCAGTCCTTTTCATTCCCGGCCTGGGCTTTCCAGGTGGCTGAAGGCCACAGATTCTAGTTAAAAACCCTGTAGTATAGGGTTTGAGTGTGTCAGGGCCAAAGTCAGTTTGTGTTTGTTAGAGTGCAGAGCAGTCGACTTTGCAGAGCTCCACCTGTGTGAGGCAACACAGGCAAGCGGAGCCAAACAGCCAAGGGAGCTGAGTCTGGCACTCACAGTATTCACAGCAGTGTAGTGGTCTACGGCAACAAGTCAAGGAGGAGGACTGGCATGTTTATTGACTGCAAACTAGAGGATATGCTACCTGGCTGAGATCCAGAGGATATTGTGTACTGAGTAATGCTGTGAGTAAAGAGACATTGATCCGGCGGTGCAGTCGCCCACAGCAACAGGTCAGAGGAGGACTGGCGTGTTTATTGACTGTAATCCAGAGGATATGTGCCCGGCTGCAATCTGGAGGATATTGTGTGCTGTATTTATATGAGATGGACATTAATGCTATGAATTAAACACATTAAAGAGACTTTTGTTTGGAACTTTGCTGGGTTGCTGCCTCCTCACTGCATAAGTGTGCTATTGCTGCATTACAGTATACAGAGTGACATTTCTTCAGCTTTCCTTACCTTCCCAGCAACCTCTGTTCCTTATGGCAATCCCTGCCTCGCTTCTGGCAAACCCTGCCTCGCTTCTGGCAATCCCTGCCTTGCTTCTGGCAATCCCTGTCTCGCTTCTGGCAATCCCTGCCTCGTTGGACAATCTCTGTCCTGTCTCAGCAATCTCTGCTCTTCCTGGATAATCCCTGTCCTATTCCAGCAATCACTGCTTCTTCCTGGAAAATCCCATGACAGGTAAC
>VIAB01001265.1:213337-223766 GCA_009801035.1 Oophaga pumilio
TCATTATTACTAGAGGGGGCACCATTACTGGAGGGGGTACTCAGGGGACAATTAATATGTACAATATTTACAGACATAGAATATCTAATATATATATATGCTGGCACTGCTACGAGGGACGTCTCTGTCCCTGTGATTAGATGGAGATGTGTTTGATTCCATTACCCGTCACTAATCCTCTTCTGTGGCTTTTACGCCGGGATAAGTGGCTGCTGTTTATTAATTCCGGCCATTATCCGCTGATTACAGTAAATTTTCTCATAAAACTGTGACTATAACAACCATGTCACCAGCTTCCCGATATATGCACCGAGAAGACAAGCGAGGTGCCTGCAGCGTTTCCTGCTCCAGGGTCAGCCATCACCGGGTAAATGCTCAATTATATCAGTTTTTTGGTAAAGCTGGGGGACAACTGATATTAAAGCGCTCACAGGGACCACCTGGGTTGCAACCCCAATGTCGGCAGAAACCCCCAGTCAAAGTCTGCTCCCCCATTAGTAGTGAGTGGCAGCCCACCATGATCACCTCTCCGGGGCAATTTTCAAGCAACTTGGCACATCCACATTACATGGTCAGCCTCAGATAACATTAGGCTAATGTATCCGGCCAGCTTTAATCATGAATCAGGAGGTGCAGGTGTGAAGTGTAGCACAGCAGTAGTCGTGACCGAGCTGCTGTATGGTTGTGTAAGGTTTTGCAGAAACGTTTTAAAATGCCCTTAACACTTCTCGTCTAATTTCCTACTTGTATACACAGTATGTCTTATGTATTTTATGCTGCTAAATGTATATATGTTGTGAAGATAGGGAGAGTGCAGTACCTCAAAGTAGACACTAGATGGGGGTACAATAGTAGATATATTTTGCATAGGAGGGGCTAACCACAGATAAGATAGAGGGTTTTCCTTTTCCAGGCCAGTAGGGCCATAGAGCCCGGACAGGGCTGTTAACTCCATAACGTTGGGAAGTGAGAAGCCCAGCCGTCCAGGGCCATTGGGCCGGAAGTGCAGCAGTACCCACACGCAGGTTGCTCTACAATGTGGCAGCTTACTACATGGGCAGATGCCCTTAAGTCTGGGGCGAAATGGACAAGGGAACTCCAGAACGTAGTGAAGCTGAACAGTGAGGACGCTGCAGGACCGAACAGGTCGGTACATCTCGGGGACACCCTGGGAGGAAGGTGGGAAGACACAGGGCAAGAGAAGAATGTGGACAGGGCAGAAATTTGTGTTGATGCTGTAATTGATGTGGACGTGCTGCGATTGAAAACAAGTAAAGTTCTACGTTTAAAGTTGGAATTGGACTCTGTTTTTTTACGTGCCAGATTGAACGAAGAAGTGTCACTGCAACTAAGGAAGGCCTCTGAGATCCAGGCAAGTGAGACAGTAAGACTTTGTGTATGTGAAGCGGGTGACCAGTGTGCGTTAAAGCAGACACCTGCGTGGGCCACGACTACGGCCCTGGCCACCCCTACACTTGGCGTAGTCCAGCAGGATCCCACAACTGTGCAGCGTGGGAATGCCATGGAAGATATCATTAATGTGGAAAGAAAGGATGAAGATAATGTGAATGTGACTGATATACTGGATGTGATCGATACCCTGGACATGACTAAAACCTTGAATGTGACTCACACTGTAATGGCGGCTCTAAAGATGGCGGAAAATGGCGCCAAGAAGTAGAACGACAACTTTGATCCCACCTTTTGTGGGTGTCCTGATTCAGAAATGGCGCAAAAATCTGTTTGGCGGCATCCCCCAGTCCGCCCATGGTGGACGCGTCAGAGAAGAAGAAGACCTCACCCTCTACAGTGGATTACAAAGAAATGGGTGGAGCGGCCGGAAACGACCCCACCTTGGAACGGGTGGGTCCCAGAAGAAAACCCTGTGTGCAGCTGCGCCGTGTCATTGCGAGACACTGCACCGGCAGTGATGCACCACTTCTGTACCCGTCACTGCAGGGGCATAGGCTGTGTGGAGTGGAAGTGGCAGAAGGAGGTGGAGAGGACCAGACCCGGACGACAAAGGGGAATCCTCGGGAGCTGGAATCTCTTCGTCCGAAGCCAGAGCTTCAGCATCAGGGGGAAACGGAAGCAGTGACCGCCCTGGAGGAGCCCACACCAGAAATGAAGGCCGAGCCGGAACATCATCCTCAGGAGCCGTAACCCCTTCGCACGGAGCCAGTTCCTCAGTATTGTCGGGGTCCGGAAACAACGTCTGCCCTGGAGGAGCCCACGCCGGAAGTAAATGCTTTGCCGGAACTCTACCATCGAGAGCTGGAGTGAGCAGCTGTGGCAGCGGAGGAATATAGCGGTCGCGGGACGGGCACGGCCAGGGCGCTGGAGCAAGAGATGGTGAGTGCGCCTCGGCCCCTCACCCCAGAAGCCCGGCCTGACACTCGGCCTCCCCTCCTGAGGGGGGTGAGCCCCTGCGTAGCGACTCTGCGGCCCTTGGTCAGTCACGTTTTCATCAGGCGGCGGAGTGCCCGTTTCCATCTCCCGGGCAGACCGACTGGATTGCGGAGATAATTGAACGGAAGAAGAGCGAGAAGGAGGCCTGAGCGGAGTTGCGCCGACTAGGAGGGGGCGCTATGGCCCGGCACCGCACCCGTGGGCAGTTAGTCCACACGGACATTGATCATGGGTACGGCTTTATACGGGAGGTAGGCACTAATGACAAGATCTATGTCAATTCCGCCTCTGTAAAATATGGGAGACCCCTTGAAGAAGGGGATTGGGTCTCCTTCTTTAAAGAAGACTGTGAGCGGGGATACTTTGCTGTGGCCGTCACCCGGTGGGAAGAGGACGACCCGGAGCTGTATGCAGGCCCGGAACGGGCTCAGTCGATCCTGGCCACCCCTACACTTGCGCTCTGGCACTTTAAAGACATGGGGTGTCCCCAGTCCTAGTGTGCTGTAGGGTGTGGTTTGCATTGCACTCACTTGTAGGCTGCAGGGTTCTGTCCTCAGGAGCCGCCACACACAATGTATGGGACACCAGGGTCTTTGCAACACTTAAAATTTAACTAAACAGTCCAAGTTCATACAGGTGGGATCGAGCACAGGAATTCGGACTTCCTTTATCTTTAGTACAACTCCTCTTCTGTTTTGCCACACATTCATTCTAGACTACTCCCAAGCCCGCTGACTCCATCAGCCTCAGGGATTCGTTGTCCACTCCAGCAGTGCACCCGGGTCCGGCCACTTGCCCTTATGTCCACCGACCTCGTAATGTCGGAAGATAAGGCCCGCTCCATGTCACCTGTCCCGAGCCCTGGGCTCCAGACTTTGTTGGAATGTTTGTCAGGGATCTCCATTTGGCCGTCCACTGCACTGAACATTTGTCCCATGCTTCCCCTAGCACTCCACCACCCCCAGCTGAACCTGAGCCCACACCACACTTCACTGGCTGACACTGAACTCCCTCTAACCAGGAAGTGCCCCCTTTCTTATCAGCACTAGCCCTCCCACTGGGCTAGTCCTAACCTTAACAATTTCCTATCTACATGCTAACCCATTACCCTTATGCTATATCCTATGCTGTCCTTAGACGCAGGTTACTTTCACATATAAAACCAAACAACTGTGTCCACACAGTGCGTCTGTTGTCTTCAGGGGCAAGAACAGGGCAAGACAGTCCACATCCCTACACAAGATGAATAAATTATCAAACTCGTTGGATGTAATTATGCCAATGCCCAGAAAAAAAAACAAAAGGTATTTAAATGGACCTCTGCTCAGCTAGGAATAAGGGGATTATTATACGATTTTGTTGACGGTGCGCACGTTTTCTTTCTGCTTTTCTTTAGAGCATTGCTGACATTTTTACATGGAAATGCATTTCTCCTATAGACAGAGCGCTGACTTACATATGAAGGATGCAGCGTTAGGGAAAACGCACAACATTCAGGCATATATTAACAACAATCAATTAAAAATGTCCTGAAACAAAGTCAAAATGCTGGACGCGTTTACTCAAATTCACAACCAATATTTATCCTAGCAAATATCAAAGCTAGTAGATATAAAGCGGATCAAGCGTCATGAGAAAAACATTTATTGAAAATTTGGCTAAAAATACAACGAACATAAAAAGACAGGGCAAAAAAAACTCCAAAAAAAGGGGAGAAAAAACACAGATACTAATAAATCCCAAAGCTTAACATTAAGGGATGATTATATATCGTTCTATCTAAGGCTATACTACAGAAGAAATGCTCAGAGAGTTGTAATACAGTATATAACCACTTATGGCACTTTATAAGAAGTGGGGAAGAGAAACAGTAAATGTTTTGATACCGGAGTAGGAAACACCAGGTGGGAACAGCCGATGCAGTGTTCCCCCACATCTGACACCGTTTTGCCTACTCTTCTTTTTTTAACTCCCTTTTTTTGGAGGTTTCTTTGCACTGTCTTTTTATGTTCATTGCATTTTTTATCATATGTTCAATAATTAATTGTTTTTATTATGAAGCTTGAAATCGCTTTATATTTAATAGCTTTGATATTTGCTAGGATAGATATTTGTTGTGAATATATTAGCAACAACCCCAAAGAGGAAGGACATCAGCAATGATCTTAGAAAAGCGACTGCTACTAGCCATCAATTTGGGAAGGGTTATAAGCCCGTTACCAAATCCTTTGGAGTCCAGTTCTAAAATGAGAAAAGATTATTCCCAAGTGGAAAACATTCCAGACAATTAACAATCTTCCCAGAGGTGAGCGAGCCAGCAAATTTACTCAAAGATTAGATCGGACATTGCTCAGTGAAATTGCAAAAAAACCCAAGACCTAAAGCTCAAACTCTAAAGGCCTTAGTTAGCATGTTAAACGTTGAAATTCATGTCAGCATAATCAGCACAAACACCTCATACCAATTGTCCAGCATGGAGGGGGATGATTTGGGCTTCTTTTGCCACCACAGGACTTGGGCACATTTGCAGCCATTGAGTCAACCATGAACTCCTCAGGAGTCAAATGTGACTGAAACTGTGTCATGAAACAGGGCAAAGATCCCAAGCAAAACCACAAATCTACATGGGAAAGGCTGGAAAAGAAAATAATCAAGATCTTGCAATAGCCCAGTCCAGACTTCAACCCATTAGAAAAGCTGCGGCACGACCTTAAGAGATTGGTGAAGAAAAGACGGCTCACAATAATCAAGGAACTTAAGCAGCGTGGTAAGAAGAGTCAACCAAAATTCCTCTAGAACAATACGAGAGACTTATAAAGACAAATAGAAAATTATTATTTCACATTATTGCTTCATAAGATGGTTCAATACTCTATTGATTTAAGGGGTGTACTTCATTTTGAAGATGCTGCTTCAGCATTTTGGGCTAGTTTTTCATAAATAAATAATGATATGGTGTAATTTGTGTTGTTATTTATTTGAAATTATATTTAATGATTTTAAGTCCTTCTACATGCCAGATTTTTTATGTCTAGATACATTAAACCATGCAATTCAAAGAGGTGTACTTAGTTTATCTCACAAATCTATATTTTTTATAAAGGCACACGGACAGGGGTCATCCTTCAGTTTAGTAATTTCTTTTAATAATCTTTCAAATGGATGGGCCACCCCACTGATATACTGTGTTATGCCTAGTGCAGGATCTGCGGGGGTGGAGCTAGCAGAGGAAAATCACTTTATGAACCTCCCCCTCGGTTCCAGTAAGAGCTGTAATACAGTGTATAAGTTTTGCCTGTAGTATTCCTTTAAGTTTCTTTGCCACTGTGGAGTCATGGGAGCAAGCCTGATCAGCTGACTGTAATAACACATCCGTAATAAAGCGCTATTTCATGACTTTGCCCTCTAGGTTTCGGTTGTCACGTATTGATCTGAGAATATCGTGACGGATATCAAACACCTGTCTGCAGAGATAATGGCCACATCTCAGTGTTTACTCTGTGGTCATAGTACCTGCTGCTAATGTCGCCTGTGCAAACATCACTACTATTACTACCTGAAGGTTAAAATTAACGCCATATCACGCTGTACCGTAATAATCAATTACAAGCAGAAGAAATGATAGAGGGAGCAGCAATACTAATAGGAACTTAATGGATTTATAGCACATTTATCTGTCACAAATCACCAGTATAATCACTGTTCCCATAAAATCGTGATCATGACCGATGCCACATTCCATTACAGCCCTCATAGGGGTAATTACCCAATTATGCAGTGGTGCATACAGTACCTGGACCCTGACGCTCTGCTTTACTTTACTTGGCAAATGTCTGATGCACCTTTGTGTGTCCTTGCAGTTCTTCAATTATATTTATGAGTCAGGTGGATCAGGATGAACAGGGCTGTAATGGACAGAGGTGTAGGAAGACGCACATTAGAGGAGGGAGACGTGAAGCACTTATTAGACACATTCCTGTTACAGGGGATCCGAGGCTCTGCCATCCGGATAATTGGATGTTTGATTGCTGCCCGGTGGATCTCAGTAATTGTAATCGCACTCTGTGTAGAACCATGGAAAGTGTCTCCAGAGCCTTCTCCGGACTCATCACCATAAGACATAAGAACTTCTAAGTGTTTATTCAAAAACTGTGGATGTCCCAGGAGACTTCAGGCAAAGAAAAAAAACTGCAAGATATTGTGTTTACTAGCAGCTCTGTGAAAATCGGAGTATGAGACGTCTCCACCCGAGAAAGCAAGAAGTCTTGGATGACATCTTCCCTGCTCTACTTTCATCTCAAAGTATAACCAGCCACCAGACTGACCACTAATCCACAGACCTATCTACCAGCCGTCCACTCTTAACCACCCACTGAACCTAATTAGCCAACTACCCATCAATCGATTAATCCATCCATCTACCCACAAGCCTCTCAGTCCATCCCCATACCCACCAATCTGTCTGCCCAGCCATCTACCAACTTATACATCAACCTACTAACAACCTCATCACCCACCCTCTACGAACCTATTCACCCACCAACCTTATCATCCACCTTTTACTAACCACTCTCACTGCCAGTCCATTCACCTACTCATTTACCTATTTATCCATCCATCTAATTTATTCATCCACCTACACAGCAATTTATTCACCCACCACCAACCTCATCAACCACCTTCTACCAACCAACTACTAACCTAGTCACCCATCTACTATCAACATAGTCACCATAGTCTGGCAACTAACGTATTCATTGTCCTACCTATCAACCTATTCATCCATCAACCTACCAACAACCCCATGATACACCTTCTATCAACCTATTCACCTTCTACTAACCAACCAATTCATCTACCCATTTACCTATTCACCCACACTTCTACCAACCTGTTCACCTTCTTACAACCCATTCACCCATCTACCCAACAACCTTACCATCCACCTTCTACTAGCCAACTGATTCACCCACTGCCAATCTATTCATCTACCCATTTACCTATTAACCCACATCTACCAATCAACCTATTCACCCACCAACCAACTACTAACTTATTCACCCATCTGTCTACTATGAACAGTCACCCACCCTTTTAGCAACTAAATTATTAACTGATCTACCCATCAACCTATTAATCCATCAACCTACCCAAGCATATTACTCACCTTCTTCCAACAAACCTTATTATTCACCTTCTACTAACCAACCTATTCATCCACTGCCAGTCTATTCACCAATTTAATTTACCTCTTCATCCACATATCTACCAACTTATTCACTCACCTAATAATCAACGTATTACTAACGTATTCACCCATCTACTATCAACTTATTCATCCATCAATCTACCCAACCTTTTCACCATCATTTTACTTCCAACCTTTTCACACATTCATCCACTGCCTGACTATTCACCCATCTATAGATCCACCAAGCTATTCTCCCACTCATCTACTCACTGATCCATCTACCCTGCCAACCATCTACTGTATTTACACACCAGCCTATTTCACCACCCATAAATCAATCCATTAACCCACCAACCTTTCCATCTATCCATCCATCTTTTCGACAAGACAGCAACCAATTTAATCACCAGTTCAACCATGTTCCCATTCATCCACCTATTCTCACCCATCTGCCAACTCACTGACCCACCCAGCATCATGGTTCAGAATTACTGTGATTGACAATTTTTATCAGAACAGTTGGTCACATAATATGTGGACCTCCAATGGAAATGTCAAAAAAGCTGGAACCCAGGAGCCCACATAACCGCCCTATATGTCGGACTGCTTTTCCTTCCATAGTAACTTCAGTAGGATAATAGGATATTACTATGGGAAAATATCCATAATGTTTGTTTATGGTTCCAAGAGGAAGAACAGCTCTGAAGCATTATAACTGCTGCACTAATAAGTAAAATACTGATCAGATAAGTTTTATTACTGGGCCCCGGGGTGTTTGGGGGGTGGCGGAGTCTAATAAACACTCACATATGAGACTGGTATTGATCCCCATCCTTGGTGGATGCAGATCCAGACACACCATGAGCGTTGTACGCAGCTCCTCACCGGAGAGCTGCACTATTCATTTACCCTCTAATTGATAGTTACTGCGGCGTGGAGACCAATCATCTTCTACGTTACTGTCTGGAGAATTGACTCCATTGTACCAGACGCCACAGACACAGTATTCTGCTGTGACCTCGAGTCTCACAAGAAAACACGAGGCACAAAGACAAGGGAATATTCAGACGCATCAATGTTTCTATCTAGACACCTACGATTGCTCTTCCTTAAAGGGATGGTTCACGTTAAAAACCTTCACAGAGACAAATGATTGGTGATCCATGACTCCCATTGATTGCTAAAAAAAATAGGGTTGAGACGTACTTTTTCCCCTAGGGTTGTAATGATGCCACAAAATGACTGACCACTAACAGTCACTATATGAGTGGTCGTAACCATGGATACCTAAGCTACTACAATGCCCTGCGCAGGGGGGAAGCAATAGCTAATCAGAAGAACTATACTACATTTCTAATTGAAGGCATTTGCTAATATTGCTATTATTACCACACCTACTACATATTGGGATAGGATCTTGGAGCTGGGACTACCTCTTTAAGTACTGACTACGGCGACTTCATCCTAATAGGACAAGGGAGAAACTAGTGAGATAGCGAAGTCCCAAGATAATCAATAAGGAGGATGTGTGCAAGACTGCTGTATGCAAGGCTGAAGGAGCCGTCCATGGTGCTCAACTTCCATCAAACCCAACAAGACCTACTCTTACTCGTCACAGCCTATTGGGAGACGCAGTAGAGGATCAGCACCACGGACAACTCTAACATAGTCGTATACAAGACCCCTTTCAACTTTTCACCTTTTTTGACAAGTGCAGGAGAGGATGAGCACCATGGACAACTATAATAAAGTCCCGTACAAGATCCCATCTTACTGATCATCCTTTCTAGGAGGTGTAGCAGGGCATGGATAACTCCAAAATCGTCACCTACAGGACTCCATCACTTGTCACACCTTTCGAAGAGGTGCCGCAGATAATCAGCACCATAGATACTTCCTATATAGTCACATAGAAGACCCGTTCTTACTTTTCAACCATTTTTGAGAAGTGTAGGAGAGGATCAGCACCATGGACAACTATAATATAGTCACATACAAGGTCACCCCTTCTTACCGGTCACTCACCCCCCTTTCTAGGTAGTGCAGCACCATTGATAGCTACATATAAGACCCCCTCTTACCAGTCACCCTTCTAGGATAGGATCAGCACTGTGGATATCTCCAATATAGTCCCATAAAGAATAGTTTCAAACTTGGCACCCCTCCTCCTAGGAGGTGCAGAAAAGGATTAGCACCATGGGCAACTCCAATGTAATACAAGACCCCCCTAACTTATCACCCTCTTTTGGGATCTGTAGTAGAAGATCAGCGCCATGGATAGCGGCAATATAGTCACATACAAGGCCCTCTCTTACCGGTCACCCCTACTGGAAGATGGAGAAGAGGATCAGCACCATGGATAGTTCCCATATAGTCACATATAAGACCCCCTCTTACCAGTTGCCTTTTTAGGAGGTGCAGTAGAGGTTTGGTGCCATGGACAACAAACTTTTTACCAATCTCCCCCTTGTGGAAGGTTATATACATACAAGACCCTCTCTTATCAGTCACCCCTTATAGGTGGTGCAGTAGAGGATTCGCACTATGGATATCTCCAATATAGTCCCATATGGACCCAGTTTTACTCGTCATCCCTTTCCAGGAGGTGCAGAGGAGGATTAACAAAATAGGCAACTCCAATATAGTCACATACAAGACCCCCTCTTACTGGTCGCCCCTCTAGGAGGTGCAGTAGAGGTTCAGCACCATGGATAACTCCCATATATAATTACATACAAGATCATCTCTTACCGGTCACCCTTCCAGGAGGTGCAGTAGAGGTTCAGCACCATGGATAGCTCACATATAATTACACACAAGACCCCCTCT
>VIAB01001266.1:38432-52672 GCA_009801035.1 Oophaga pumilio
ATTCACACTGGTTTGGATGTGCCAGTCAGTTTTCTTTTACATCTACCAAAGTCACATTATCTCCTACAGAGGTTCAGGCTCTAATAGAAGGACTGGGGCTGAATACATATATGATAAGGTGTTATTTGAGCATGCTCGGGTGCTAACCGAGTGACTTCGGCATGCTCGAATAATATGTTCAAGTCCCTGTGGCTGCATGTCTCACGGCTGCTCTACAGCCGCAACACATGTAGGGGTTACCTGTTTGTTAGACAATCCCTGCATGTGTTGTGGCTGTCGAACAGCCGTGAGACATGCAGACACGGGGGCTCAAACATATTATTCGAGCATGGTGAAGATATTCTATTAGTGCCATGAGCATGGTCCGATAACACCTTATCTGAGAACGTTCACTCCACTAGAAGTAACAAATGGAGGCAGCTCACCAAGGAAAATAGCAAAAAAAACTGTGGTGTATTAGCCCATAATGGCAGTGGCGACATTTTGGTTCATACCTCACTACTAAAACCTTCCCACTACCACTATGAGCTAATCAAACTGTTTGTTTGCCATATTGCTTGGTGTGCTGCCTCTGTAATGGGTTGGCCGAGGGGTGAACTTACCAGCGTCAGCTGCATTCTTCACGCTGGTAACTGCCATATTCCTGGGGTGATCCCCACCCGTTTCAGAGTATACGGAATAATTAGAATCAGAGTCCAGTACAAAGTCAAACAGTTCTGCTTTATTTTCCTCCGGACACAGCACATCCAAGACACCATTAGCACGTCTGACACAATACGAGCAATACATTTTGCACAACTCCGCTTCTTCTCTCCTACTACACCAGAATGGACCACAAAGTATAATCGGGATGAGGAGCCCGGTGAAAACGGCACTTTGATCTCTTTCCCTGGAGACACTTCAATCCGGTCACGGAAATACACATCTACTAGGTCGTCCACCCCCCTCTGATTATCCTGCCCGCATACTCGCTGGTGGCCCATTCGCTGCTTTGCTCAAGCACGCACACTTCTGCTGTGCGTTTCCACAGTGGTTCTTCCACTGGCACTACTGATACGTCAGCCCACAGACTTTGGATATTGTTCCCACGGTGATTCCTCCACCGGCTACACTAAGGTTGCTGGTACCTTCCACACACTTCTTGTGTCGGCTGCCCATGGCCCGGGAACATGGACGTCCTCACTCTAGCAAGGTCCACCCCAACTGACTTTATCTGGAAAGTCCCTCACAATTTGTCCCAACCGACCCTTCACCACTTAACCCCCTGGTGTCCTGACAAATCTCCACTGAACTTGCTGTGCTCAATGCCCCCACCATATGTACTACCACTGTACTACACTGATCATTTACTAACTCTCTAACTGGATCCCTGACATGCCCATAACTAGTGATCCTTTGCAAAGCACATAACATATATACATACATCTACACACAGCATGAAAATATTCAAGGGGTTAAAACCTCTGACCTCCTTACACCTCCATTCATTACTTCTTATGTGGATGGTTCTTCTCCAGGGAGGCTCCTGCTATAATAAGTTTTGGAAATCTGCTCAGACCCGTAAATTTGGAAGCAGATATAGGTCTAGTAGTGCTGATGGTTGTATATTGACTTCACCAGCACTTCTGCCGCATAGACACCATGTAGAGTGGCGTCACCGAGTGCTGCAGTCACCGATGCCAAGCAATGGCCAGAATGTGTGTACTTCACAAACAATAAAAATACGCAAAAAAGTAACCATTCAGGATCCTAAACAAATAAAACTTCACACTTATTTTGTTTTTATTTTAACTATAGTGTTCCTTTAACCTCACATAAAAGGCATGAATCCCCAAACTAGGAGCTGATATCTGTACAGTGCTGTGGAACTAATGGCGCTATGTACGTGAGTAACAAATAAACGAGAAGTAAAAACAGGAACGGCTGCTGTTATGTTAAAGGTTAACAGGAAAAGAAGTGAAACCAACTCGTACATTCAGAAGAAGAAAAAAAAAAAACCTAAAATGTTGTAATGCTGCGGTCTGTCCGGCAGCGGTGGAGGTGCATCGGGACGAGGCGGCGCGCTTTTTTCTACACATACTGTAGCTGTCATCTAACACTGCAATAAAAAAAATATATATATAAACCACTTCATATGCTTCTCCTGGTTACTAATATTCTCAATTTATGAGGCTGGCTATTATCAGTGTAACCTAATATGTATAATCTAATGACAGTCCAAAACCATCATCAAAAGCTGATTCACAGCAGCTATGCGGGAAACCGCTTATTTTAAGAGCAGAGGACATTTTATAGACAGCCGCCATATTTAAAGTTATTTGCTTCTTTTTACTACACTAAGCAGGATCAAAATGCTGCTGAAATTAATTTCTAAGTATTCCTGTATAGTAATTGGAGCTCACTATATAGATTTAAAGGGAATCTGTCACCAGGTTTTTGCTACCTAATCTGAGAGCTGCAAAATGTAGAGACAGAGACACTGTTTCCAGTGATGTCACTTACTGAGCTGCTTGCTGTAGATTTGATAAAATCACAGTTTTATCAGCAGGAGATTATCACTAGAGGACTATGAAACCAACTTCCAGATAGTCCTCCATATTCATAAGCTCTGTATAACTCCGCCCCCACAAGTGATTGGCAGTTTTCTGTGTACACTGTGTATGGGCAGAAAGTGGCCAATCAGTGGTGTGGGCGGGGTTACACAGAGCTCAGCATTCAGAGATTTTATCGATATAGCAGCAAGCAGCCCAGTAAGGGATCTAGCTGGAATCAGGGTCTCCTTCTGCTCTCAGATGGGGTAGTAAAGATCTGCCGACAGATTCCCTTTAAAATATAGCATGTAGGCTACTCCTCATATAAAATCCTACTAGCTACTACTAGTTTTAGGCCAGAGGTTGTGGTGTAGCACACTGTGGGATTTTTAGTTGCATGTCAAAGCAATGTTTGCCCCCAAAGACTTTAAAGAGGTTGTCCTTCCCCAGGATAGATCATGAAGATAAAATTGGGTCAGACACGCAGCCCCCCAATGTGGGATAACCCCTTTCGGCATACGCAGCCATGCTGTTCCAGCTCCGTACAATGGTCGCAGCGTGGTCCAGATACAAACAATTGATCAGTGAGGGAACTCCACGTTGAACCCCCACTAATCTGATATGGATACTCTATCCTACAGATAGGCCATCAATATCTAAGCTGGGAACAACCCCTTTAATGCAAGTCACGTCACCTGGTGCTCTAAAATAGAAGCTATAACAGTTGCATGACAGCAAGGTACGGGGAGGTCACACAAATGTTCTGGGTAAAGGACACGCTACAAAGTCATAGTGATTCATTCTGGAACCTGTGAAGTGCCCATAAGCCTCCTATCAGCAGGAAATCTTGTGCTCCTCAAAACGCTTGAGCAATTTCTTACGATTACTGTTGACACATGGTTACAAGATGATTTAGCAAGAAACAGCGCCTTCTTTTATTGGTCCAATGACAACAATAGTTTATATGCCAGAGATAAAGGGGAAGACAACAGGTTAGAACATGTAATAATGGCTATTATCCAGGTGAAAGGGTTGGCTGATCTTGGCAAATCAACAGGTCGTAACCAGTTAGAGCTTTATAATATGGACGCACAACAAGCAATCCTCTAAAATGTTCGTATATCCAGGTAGGTGGCCCAGCCAGTAGATGTCCTGATGCCAGTCCTACCAGCCTCTGTAATCAGTAAGAGCCCTGGATGGAAGATGTCAAGGGACAGTCTGGCAGTCAATCATTAATATCATAAAATGAATAAAATCAATTTGCTAATTGTGGAAAGGCTCGGACTGGCCCACAGGAGAACAGGGGACAACACTGGTGGGCGCCTGTGCACGAGTGGTCCTTCACCCTCCTAAATGAGCAGTACTTGGCACAATACACTTGATTCACTGTATACAACGGCGGCTTCCCATCATTTAACACATTTCCCAGTAAATTACAGTAATGTGATATTTGCGTGTAACTGAACAATGGACCCCTTGAATTGATGTTATTGGTGGGCCACTGGCATTGCAGCATTTAAAAGTGCATTGTAAGGAGATAACCAGCAACCAACCCTGCTTCTGCAAGTGATGTCACTTCCGGGAGCTGGTCTATGGAGAAATGCGTGTATTCTCCTTACAACGTAAGTGCGCTCTCTCACCGGCTCGTCACTTCTCACCAGATCCGATGAGGGAGTGCACTGTCACATAAAGCAGACGAGGGAGCGCACTGTCACTATGCATTGTGAATATTGCACATTGACAAGATCCTACTGCGCATATGTCATAATTGACAACTGACACGTGCTCAATAGAGCAAGGACTATCCCAGATCCTGAAAGGCATCATCAATGACGCTTTGTTTCAGGGGCTGGGCAGAGGCTGCAGCACTGGCTCTGCCCCCTAATGACGACTCATACGGACTTTTTAATTAAAGTAATTAGAAAAGAGATATTGAATAGACCATTCCTTTAAACGGAGTGACCTACTAATGGATACAATTAGCTGCAGGGAATCACAAATTTCCCACTGCCGTCCTGCAAATTTTAATACATCTGTATACACAGAACTAATATACGGGGCATGGATGGACCAGAAGGGGAGTAACGCAATATACTCATACTTTAAGGGTTCAGGTATATATTCGGAGATCTGCTTCATCATACCACGCCTTGCATAAAGAGCCCTCCGCCTGCTCGCTCATAGGTTATACTATTTGCAGGGTGGAGAAAATCAAAATAAACTTGAGCCCACATTGCTTGGCTTGCACAGCTCTAGAATAGACAGGCTAGTACCCAGTGCGGGGGAGGGGGTCCACACTGCTATTTTCACACAGGGTTGGGTCTGCTGAGGAGGGGGAGAGCAAGACCTTTCCCTTCCTACAGGAAACAGGCGCAGAAATTGTATCCCTGAGGCCTTGTGTCTAGCAACATTTGGAGGGTGAGAGACTGCAATGCGGAGCCCTGGCTGCTGCAATCAGTGCTGTCTGCAGAGTAACTGAAGCCTCTTCACTGATGCTGGAGACTGAAATCAGCCAAACATTCCTGAATGTCAATCATCAGAGGCAGAACTCTGCTAGCAAGATTAGCAGCGGAAAAGAAAAGGGATTCTTCTATTTTTTTATATAACCGCTGCCTAAACTCCCGCAGCTGACATCCATATTTTGGGAAACATTGTCATTTACATTATATTCATCACTGATATTGGAAAATACATTTTTTTTGCTTTATAAGCTGAATCCCGATGTCAGTATTTATTTTTTAATCCATAAGCTTCTTGCATGTGAAAAGAAAATCAGCCGTAGTTACCCCCTTTTGTGTCAGCTCAGACCTCCAGTTTTTAACTGCAAAGTTCATGCCCCCTCTGCAGCCATATGGACAGACGCTAGGCTCAGCAGTGATGCTGATGTACAAAGCACCAGACCTCTGAGTCCAGTGATCGGCTGCAGTGGTCACATAATGTTGATGTGATGTCACTGCTGCAGCAAAGACCAGGGGTAGCAGTGGGCAAGTACATCTGACTTCTTATTTATTGTTTTTTTTTCTTATATAAACCTAATAACAGACATCTTTTAAAGAGGGTTTCCCATTAAAGTTATGGTGCATTGATAGAATATATAGTAACCAAACTGCTGGAATGCTCCAAATTCCTGGAAAGAACCAATTGGTTCCTTTGCATTTTTCTTGCACTGAGGCTCAAAATGAAGTGCAGAGCTGTAAGAAAGCCACAGAAGTCGCGGTTCCTGCTCCGTGCCGAGACAAAGGGTACAGAGCCAAAAGTACCTGTATAAAATTGCCTCTTCAGAGAGGAAGAGGACTAGAATTCTAGCGCCACCAACAGGTGGTGCTAGAGTTCTAGTCCTCACTCTCTGAAAAGGAAATTTACATATTTTGTTTCCCAGAGGAGCATTCAAGGCCTATAAGTCTCCTCACTCTGACATGCCAGGCCTGGCTTGTCACTCTCCATAAGGGGAAACATTGCCCCTTAGATCCCTTTACTTAGACTACAACACTTCTTTTAGGTTGTGTATCATCCGTTCTTAAAGTTATGCACATTGCTAGTATGCACTAGAACCTAAAGATCAATGCGATGAAGGAATGACCCCTACAAGCCTGAGTACACAATCTTTAAAGTGAACCTGTCACCAGGTTTGGCCGATATAAGATGTGGCCACCGCCTTTTAGGGCTGATATATAGCATTCTATAATGCTGTAGATAAGCCCCGATCCGACCTGTAAGAGAAGAAAAATAACTTTTATTATACTCACCTGCGGGGCGAGGCGGTTCGGTCCGATGGGTGTCGCTGGTCTTGGTCCGGCGCCTCCTATCTTCTTATGATCGCCATCCTCCTCACTTCTTGTGGATGACGCGTCCCTGCATCATCCACACAGGCTCCCCGGCATCGCGCTCCAGCGCAGGCGTACTTATCAACCCTGTTGAGGGCAGAGCAAAGTACTACAGTGCGCAGGCGCCAGGAAAAGTAAGAGGCCCAGCGCCTGCGCACTGCAGTACTTTGCTGATAAGTACGGCTGCACAGGAGCACGAAGCTGGGGAGCCATGAAGCAAGTAGGAGGGTGGCATTCGTAAGAAGATGAGAGGCGCCAGACCTGGACCTGCGACAACCATCGGAATGGACCTCCCCGCAGGTGAGTATAATAAACCATATTTTTCAGTTCTTCCAGGTCGGGGGCTTATCTACATCATTATAGAATCCTGTATATCAGCCCTGAAAGGTGGTGGCCGTATCTTATATTGGCCAAAACTGCTGACAGAGAGGAGCTCTGTGGCTTGAGCAGAGAATAAATGGCTACACACAGTCATTGTGACTCCATACTTTGGAGCTGTAAGCTGTGTATCTTTGTTAGCAGCCAATGTAATGTAACACTGGGGTGGATGACGGTAAGTTGTATACCGTCCCATTATTTATAAATGGTGGCATCAGTTGATTGTGTCCGAGCATGCACGCTACGCAGATCACTTGACTGAGGCAGATTGTTGCCATTTTTAATGTACAATTTTGACCTTCATACTGTATGTACGAGAGTGACTTAGTCTGTAGACCTCTCCTACAGACTAAGAATTACAAGTCTCCAGGTATATATCATCTTTCTAACATGCCACAGGGCAAGTCAGGGCACAGTAGGAATCGGCCAGACCTCGGTTTATGTCAGGAATGTGACTTGGAGCATTATTGTTCTGCAGTGGAAGGTGCAGGACATTGGTGATGACAGCAGGATGTGCACAGCTATTCTTTTAGTTGTTGATTTCCCTTTTCCAATAGCAATACATTCAAGGTTGAGAAAGTAAAAGCCACCAACCAAATGTAACAGTATTGTAAGCCCTTTCTCAGAGAGTCACTTAAAGGTTTGTTAGGCTATGCAGCTGAATTCAGGAAATACATGGTGGGACTTTGATCTCTTCAGCCATCTACATATTTTACATTAGTTTTTTTTTATATGGCAACATTTAAATATACCAAATTAAGAATGCACAAACTGTGGGTCTTTCTAGTTAATAATGTCCTGTGCTTCCAGCAGCATAGGCAGCGATTCAAGCAGTACGGTATATGCCTTGCAGAAAATGAAGACAAACTAGGTAATTTTGGCAGGTCTTGCTGACAATTTTGTGTGTGTGGAGGTGCACACACACCATGAGGACTGGGAAAGGCATAGAGTACATTGAATTTCAATTTTTTTTTTTTACTTGCTGCATCACTGGATACTTTTTCCTTATGATTTTTTTTTTCCCACAGACTCATCAATTTGCACAGCAGAGTTTGATGCAATAATTGGATCCAACTCAGGAAAGCTGCGATTATTTCCTCAATCCGAGGAATAAAAAAAAAAATGGACATGTGCACAGCCCCACAGAATAACATTGGTCCGAGTGTGATCAGATGTTTTGTCGGATCTCACTTGGACCAAGAAGACGGTCACGTGCACGAGCCCTTAGGTGGAGTTATTGGAGGCCCTTACATGAGGATCAAAAGTTTTCATTTCCCACTAGAAGTACACAAATGGAGACTTGTCACTTAGACAGGGACCCCAATATCCGCTAGGTAACTTCTCAGGGACCTCGCCTTGAAATATGCTGTTTTAGTCAATGTTTTATCTGGCTATAAACAGGTGGCGACTTAGCAGTGAATGCCCAAGTGTTTAAAACTCAATAAGTGCAAAACAATTCTGAAAACCCCCCTGAACACATCAAAAATACGAGACATAAGAAATACAAAATAGTCCTCCAAGATCTTTATTTACATATAGCAATGTATTCGTTTTTTGTCTGGATATCATTGAGAAATTAAAAAATATATATTCATATTCACTCATATATACACATTGTATATACACATACATAAATATACATATATTATTTACACACCTCCTGCCTAGGACATCACATGCAATCAGAATTATTCATTGGATTTCGGACAGACTCGCTTGTTTTACAGGAGTTCAAACTACAAATTGGTAACGTCTTGGAGACGGGAATGTTAAAAGGGTTCTATGGTTGTAGACACGAAATGCAAGATTGCAATATACTGTACAGTCCGATCACCAGAACACAATGCTTTATACAATACTGCAACCTCAGTGGCACTACCTATAGTCACAAGCCTCCGTGCAGTGCCCTTTAACTCAGGAAATCAGTAGTTGTTCACACTGGTGGATACACGGTCCCTTGCTATGTACAATGACACCATTTTGGCTACACTTCTCCTTTACAGACTGAATTTTGAGTATATTTCACATTTCAAAAACGTATTGTGCTGTTTTAAATGAGACATACAAAGTAGATCAGTCACCAGGTCTTTGCTTCCCCATCTGAGGGCAGCATGATGTAGAGGAAGAGACCCCCATTTCCAGCGACGTGTCACTTACTGGCTGCTTGATGCATGTTTAATAAAAATTAAGTTTTCTCTGCTGCAGATCTAGCAGTTCTCTGAATGCTGAGCTCTGTATGACCCCGCCCACTCCACTGATTGGCAGCTGTGTACACTGTGCATAGGCAAAAAACTGCCAATCAGTGGTGGGGGCGGGGTTACACAGAGCTCATGAATAAGGAGGACTACCTGGCCGCAGGTTTACTAGTCCTCTAGTGATAATGCTGTTGATAATTAAAATAGTGGTTTCATCAAAACTACAGCAAGCAGACTAGTAAGTGACACTTCAATGAAATCAGGGTCTCTGTTTCTACATTATGCTGTTCCCAGATTAGATAGCAAAAACCTGGTGACAGATTCCCTCAAATCTAAAAGGTTGCATAGGCCTTTTGCTGTAGACTAGATATTGACAATGAGTAGCGTAGCTAGAGGGAGGGGGATGGGCAGCCCGGGCCTACTTACCCAATGGGGCCTACTCACTGCGAAGGGCATTATTAGTATTTGTAGTGGATGTGGGGGAACTATTAATTATAGGGGGAAGCTCAGCGAAGATTATTACCTTCTCTGCAGCACTTACAGTAGTGGCAATATTACTGTTTGGGGAATTAGAGGTTGAGGGGGCATTATCACTTTTTGGGGGCACTCAAGGGACAATACTGTTAAGAGGACATTTAAAGGGCATTTTTTACAGGGTGCACTCATGGCATTGTACCCTTCAGTGGCTACACTATCACTCTATAGGGCACAAATGAGAGCCATAACTCTAAAGCGCACAGTCAATAAATAATTACTATATTCTGGGGGGGAGCAATTAATGCTTAAAGAGGGCAGTATTACCATGTGGTGCACTAAAAGAACTGTTACCATGTAACAGCAAGAGTGACTGGCAGGGCAGCAGGAGGGTCAGTATTGGGGCATCGGCAGGATGGGGAGTTTGCACACTTTGGAAATATGTGGGGACAGTGACAAAAATATGAGAAACTAGGTAACAGCAATGGAGACACAAAGGAAATAATTTGTCTTGTCTGATATCTACCACAATACAGTGGGGATATCTTGCTCCCATGATAATCAGGGAGCGCCTCTAGCTACAAACATGGGTTACCGGCCCAGACAGATATATGTGGCCCCCTCCTCCGCCACGGTGAACCCCTAGCTACGCCTCTGTCAGCACAATCAGCATTACAGGCTCGGTTCTCAGGAGGAATGACAGCTTTACAAAGGGGATCAGATGAGAACAAAGCACAGAAGTGGCCATGCACGCGCACAGACACGCCGGATAGTCCTGAACTCTGGATACCCTCACTATTTGGAGAAAGGCTTTTGGACCAGATTTCACTACTGCCAAAAACAGGAGAAATTTTTTTTATAGTTTACATATTCTTTAGTTCAGACGTACAATTGTTCTGGAGAGTCTCTAATGCCCTACAAAATTCTCTTTTTACAGAAGAAAGGATTTTGCCGTTATCGTTCCCCTGAACCGTTGGCGTCTTCACACTGCATTTATCTAATTGATAGGTGAAATGAAAAATGATATGTGAGGGATAAGCCATGTGGAAACTGCAGCCATTCTTTCAGTAGTAACTGGATTCTCTTCCTGTAAAGTGAGACAAGTCTTTCATAACGATGGAGAATATTTGCCAGAGAGCGATAGAGGAGAGAAGCTGCCAGCTCGGAATTAGGATATGGAGTTATACTTTCCATGGACGTACGCTCTATATGATAAATGTAATGACTGCAGGACCGACAAGAGAGCGTCACCGCCACCATGAGCCATTTTCACTAGTCTTGTGCAGAGATATGAAGAATTGGAGTCACAGAACTGCAGCTGCTCTCCTGCACGCAACACAATGTCAGCGCTGCCGCAGGAAAGACTGATCACCACATGGATCCAAACCACCGGTGACATTAGTGTCTACATACTATTGGAGCTGTCTAATGCAGCCAGTGATTTGGATCATCACAACGTTCCTGTGACAAAGCTGAGCAGTGAGAAGAGGAGAGACGCTGCAGGCTTCAGCAATCTAACCAGACATGACAGTAGTAAAGAACAATTGCACATCTTATAAAAAGCACTTCTCCCATGAAAGTTCTTATTCTCTCAATATATTATAGCACTGTACCTACAATTGCTCCTTTTGCCTTTCTACCCAGATAATTCTTCTCTTTTCTGTGCTCTGTGTAGAAACAGGAAGAATTTTGTCCCTGCAATTATCATTCCCCTTTCACCTACTGACACAGCTGCTCATCCTCCCAGTCAGGGACTTTTGCAGACAAAATTGACCTCCTGTTTCTACATAGAGCTTAGAAGGATTCAGCTCGTCAGTTTTTAATCATGTGACGTCATAGACCTAATGGAAAGAGAAGAATTAGCCGGGTAGAAGAACAAAATGAGCAATTGTAAGTGCACAGTGCTGTATAATATGATGACTTCAATATACTAAGGATACGAACTTTGATGGGAGGAGTAGAGCTTCTTTACGTGTACAGGAAGAGAGGTTTTTATTTAACGTATCTGGTGGTTTTCTTTTACTGGGTGCAATAAATGCCAAGTGGTTATACCGTACACCCCACCTTTCTGTACACCGTTCTGTAACCCTGATCAGCCAAATATTTCGGTGTACATCTACTACCTATACACAGTGGTAAAAACTGATGCACAGTCTTGTCCATAACAATCATCTCTTCTTTCTGTGCCGCCACAAAAAATTGTCTGCACACAAGTGGCCCCCATTTACTATAGGAAAGTAAACTTTGGTGCCCACAAAAACCAAAGAGCAGTCCCGGTCCAGGCCTCATTCAGATATCTGGGATAATAAATAGGAATTCTTTTCTTTTTATTATGGATAGTATATATATATCTCCTATACGCTTTTAATCGGAGTCACGGGTCAAAGTTCCTCACCCTACAAGTTTATGGATCCGTGAAAGTGACGGACAACACATGGACGGCATCAGTGTGTAATCCGTGGACTGTCCGATTACCAGTGTGATGGTCGGGAAAAGATTTGTACTTTATTCATATGTGAAAAATCACCGATGGTAAAAACGGACACAGACCAAACACGGATCCAAAATAACCAAGTAACGGTCCAGCATTTTACACACAAGAAGAATCACAGACGTCTGAATGAGGCCTTAGTGTGTAGAAAATAAAAACCAGACTATTTCACTGGGGCAACAAGAACGTTCAGCAAAACAAAACTAAATGGCTGATTCATCACATTTTAATACACAGAAACAGCACCATGTGAATGGAGTGGAGCTGCAATATGAGACAACCCAGGTAAGAATCAATGATCAGTTGTTGCAAAACAGGAACAAGTAAACTGAGAAACAAACGCCCCCATTTATGATCAGATAGGCTGGAGTATAGAAACATCAGTAAAGTAACGGTTCTGTAAGGATGTGATCGCCCTGTGTTCTCAGGTCCAAGGGTACCAGCAAATGGCTGCTGCACAACTTGTACAGGTGAAACCCCGGCTTCTAAAGGGTGAAGGTTATTCGACCAAAAAGCAAAGTTATTTGCAGGAAAACAGGTTTGGTTTTGCCAAAAAAACATGCTGCACACCATTTGGGTTGGAAGAATAAACCTTTACACACACACTGACCATGAATATAACTATGGACAAGAAACGCTCACAATAAAAGTGTGCTAAAAACAATAATGATATGACCAATACATAAATCCCAAAGTTCTATTAAAGCAGATATGTCACCAGGTTTACCAATACAAAATACATATATTAAATAGATCTCCTAGAGCTGATGAGACTGGTGTAATTACTTTTGAGAAGCCTTGTCAGAATATCTGTGTAATCCGGATATTAAGCTAGAAAATGTGTATTTGTAATAATCAGACAGGAAAGCTTTAAAAAATAATTATACTTTAAAAAATGTCAGAATGGCTGTAAGTACAGCAGGTCCAACAGCTCTATTTAATGGCGTATGCAGATTCTTCTTAGATGATATTAGTACAGTGGTGGAGGACCTCGTCGTCTCCTAGGCCAAGCAGCAGCTTCACCGAATCAAATGTTACATACAATTTACTGGAAAATGAACACAACATTCCTACTGAACGGACCGAATCCTTCGCCTATATTCACACACCGCAAATCTGTTCCATTTATCTAAAGGGGGCTTGAAGAAATTGGTTGCAAAAGCCAACCTCCTTCACAGGTGTGCAATGGATTTCAGTCAGTGACACCATTTCTGCAGAAATTTGCCACATGTGAATGTACCAACGCCAAGTTACCAACCAATATAAGTGGAGTTTACCTTTATTAATCGGAGCGACCTATACGAAGCTGTAGCGAAGTATGAAGAGAAGGAATACAAGTGTGGTTATGGTTCGATGCTAAACAGAGGAATGTAGATTACACAGTTCTAATGATTCAACACAAAAAAAATAAAAAATAAGTCACTAAAAAAATGGAATTTCCAATACATAAACACAAACCAGAACCAGGGAGGTAGATAAGAAAAGGCAAGATGAAACCCTTAATGCCAAGCTAGATGGTTAAAATCCATTACTATAGGAGATCTCCACTTTGTAGCTTACATAGTAGTCAATTACGCCACCACTAATGCCCACACTACGACAACAGACAATGGGGAGCCTCGATCAAAGCACTTCAGGCTTCTAATGAATCAGGTTCTCTGGCATTGTGGCTTCTACAGTGCAGCAAATAATTCACAGCCGCTGAAATAATACTCTATCAGCTCGACACTCCGATACGAGCAAACTATTATCTAGATTCCCTTGTATTAACCCCCAAACGTGCAAACAAGAAATTCCCTTTATAGGGTATAATATATAATCTAGTCTCTTTATTTCATCCACATTGATACGGTACCTAGAAGGCTTCCATTAGTTCATATTAATGACTGACAAAGTGCCTTGCCTTCAGCGACATTACTTCAAGTAATGGAAGTGCCGGGTGTGCTTATGCTGACCGCCATGGTTTCCTACATTACGGCTGTTCGTGATGACCATTTCTCAGGTTTCCTTCATGAAATGCTCTGGGAAGTGTGATGTGGTGTTAAACTTGTGATGATATTTGTGCACGAGTCAGAGTAACATCACCTAGCTCTCTGCACTCCAGAAACCATGGAGTAAAACTAACAGAAGACCGATCTCTGCCGGTTAACAACCCCAGCTTAACACAAAGACCGATCTCTACCGGTCAACGAACCCAGCTTAACGCAAAGATAGATCTCTACCGGTCAACGACCCCAGCTTAACACAAAGACAGATCTCTACCGGTCAAAGACCCCAGCTTAACGCAAAGACAGATCTCTATAGGTCAACGACCCCAGCTTAACGCAAAGACAGATCTCTACCAGTC
>VIAB01001267.1:34195-47761 GCA_009801035.1 Oophaga pumilio
AACAAATTGTATTGAGCAATTTCTCCTGTTATCCTTATGAAAAATGCTAAATTTGAAGCTAAAAACATTTTTGTTTAAAAAATGTGTTTCACAGCTCAATGTTATAAACTTGTGTGCCAGTTCAAGGTTCTCACCATACATCTAGATAAGTTCAATGAGGGGTCTAGTTTCCAAAACGGTGCCACTTGTTGGCGGTTTCCACTGTTTAAGCACATCATGGCCTCCCCAAATGTGACATGTCATTCGCTAATTATTTCAGCAAATTTTACATTAAAATAGTCAAATGGCATTCCTTCCCTTATAAGCTCAGCCATGTGCCAAAACAGTGTTTTTTTTCCACATATGGGATATCGGCATGCTCAAAAAAATTGAACAACAAATTTGGGGTCCATTTTTTCCTATTACCCTTGCAAAAATTAAAAAAAATAGGGTCTAAAGTAAAATCTTTGTGAAACGAAGTTAAATGTTCATTTTTTTCTTTCACAGTTCATCAATTCTTGTGAAGCACCTGAAGGGTTAATACACTTCTTGAATGTGGTTTTGAACATCTTGAGGGGTGCAGTTTTTAGAATAGTGTCACTTTTGGGTATTTTCTATCATATAGACCCCTCAAAGTGACTTCAAATGTGATGTGGTCCCTAAAAAAAATGGTTTTGTAAATTGTGTTGGAAAAATGAGAAATCTCTGGTCAACCCTTGTAACTTCCTAACAAAACAAAATATGTTTCAAAAATTGTGCTGATGTAAAGTAGGCATGTGGGAAATGTTATTTATTAACTATTTGGTGTGACATAACTCTCTGAATTAAGGGGATAAAAATTGGAATTTGCTAAATTTTCAAAGTTTTCGTAAAATTTCCATTTTTTTCACAAATAAACACAAGTCATATCGAAGAAATTTTCCCACTATCATGAAGTACAATATGTCACAAAAAACATTATCAGAATCAGTGAGATCCGTTGAGGCTTTCCAGAGTTATTACCTCATAAAATGACACTGGTCAGAATTGTAGGACGCAAAACACAGACAACATCAGTAAAAGACTAAAGAGAGTCATTCAAGCAAACATAGAAGGTTATTACCAAGAAATATGTAAAGAGATAGAAAGCAAAGGTCTTAGTGGCAAGACCAAGAAAGCATACCTAAAGATCAAAAAGATACAAAAGTTTTAATCAAGAGTGGACATGTGTAACACTGGTGTGTGTGGACTCACTGCGCCATGGGCCAGGCTTACCCTGGAGGGGTGTGACTAAGTGTCTACCAGGTCTTCACCAGGGCCTCTCATGGTGAGAATAGGTTGGGCAGTCTCTGGGACAGTACAGAAAGATAAGACAGAAGAGTAGTCAGACTGTCCAATGTCAGGGTTGGCAGCACAGGTTCATAATACAAAGTCGAAGTTGGGGATGGAGAAGTCAAAAAGAAAGGATATCTATAACGGGAGACAGAATATGGAGATATGCATAAAGAGGTGTTACCAGGCTAGGAACCAACATTTGGCCAAGGTGTGGGGGGAGAAGCTTCCTAATACAGACCCTGCTGGCATGGGATAACCCAGGGAACCTAATCTCTGCAGGACTGTTATGAGTGTGTCATGTCGTCCTGTGAGATCTGGGTTTAGAAAATCACTACGTATGGTGAATCGCAGATCTTCCATTTAGCCTGTCTGTTTCCGTCCCATATTAAAGCATTTCGGTCCTTTGGTGCTGAACAGGTTAACGGCCATTTCTAAGCTTGTCAGAAACATGCATCTCCATTTCAGCTGCTTCTGATCTGGTCATTAGCTATTCCTATATAATCTAGCCAGACCTTCTCTTCCCTGCCAGGAAAAGTTTTACTTCCCATCTCCTTGGAGTCACTGTGCTGAGGTCGCTGTTGCTGCTGGAGATTGTTGCGTGCTGTTTTTTGGGTGTATGCTTTCCTCATTGTCTTTTTCCCATTTGGGTTGTACTTTTCTATAACTCTGTATATAAACCCCTATGGTATGTTCATGAGTTTGTTCATCTGTGTCACGGTTCATACTGATTCATATATGGACTCTGTTTATTCCAGGGATGTGATTGTGTTGTTTCATATTGTTTTTAAATATTTTTTATCATCTTGGGTGTTTTTTGTCTGTCCTCAATAAAGTATTTTGACATTTTTTCTCATCCAGGAGTGCGCTATGTTCATGCATTGACTTTTTCTCCCCTTTTTTGATACATTTCCTTCCTGTGCATGTTGCAGCACCCGCACTTATGTCATTTATGTCCATTTATGTAGTGCACCCTATTTCTTAATTGCATTACTATTTTACTTCGACTATAGCAGAGCCTTCAATTGTGTTGATCACCAGAAACTTTGAAAGGATATGGAGGATATGAGTGTGCTGAACCATCTGATCAGGCTTATTAGGAAACTTTATATTGACCAAGAAGCTAAAATCCATACGAATCTCGGTGACACAGCATGCTTCAAAGTAGAGCGATGGGACAGAAAAAGCTGCATCCTGTCACCATTTCGATTTATATGCAGAAGCTATTTTCAGGAAGGCTGACATGACAAAAAAGAACTAGGAATCAAAGCTGCTGGATGAATCATCAACAATGTTAAATACGCAGATGATACAATATACAAGTGTAGATGATATGAAGGACTTATCAAGAATAGTCAAGATGGAAAGCTCGAACATAAGACTGCTACTCAACACAAAGAAGATATAGATATTGACTTCTGCAAGGTACGACTGGGACACAATTGAGATGGTTGGTGATGAACTGGAAGTTGTAAAGGGCTGCTGAGAACAATGGGGTCACACTTTTGCTCCACTTTAAGGACTGACAATAAAATATTCAAAATCAAAGAAAATATGGAGTTTATAGGAACAAAAATGTTAAGAAAAATTATTTCCTGAATATTAATTTGTATATAAGGCAACGTTTTAAAATGATTTAAAAAAAAACAATTTAAGTAAACCAACATTGTATTTTTTATTAAAAAAATTGGAAATTTCAGTGTAATTTATGAAGGAAGCAAGAACTGCCAAAATCTAGATGGGAGGGGGACTCAGATACACCCTGTATTAGGCATGAAGGAGGACCTCATACATATTTTGTTCAAATTGTCATGTAGCTGTACTCTTAGACTCCTAAAGGCTATGCACTAAGTGCAAAGCCTGCCACAAATTACTAGCAGGGTCATCCATACACCCTTGAAGTCACCAACTGTAGTGCAACATTCATATATTGTGAACAAAGTGTAGTTGTGGTGTGCCTACTCTCATAAAAGCTCTGCACACAGTGCAAAGCCTTCCAAAAATTACAAATTTTGAAGAACATGGCTCTAGTGCCAGCCGTCAGCTCTTGCAGCTTTTAAGGCAAGTGTTCCTTCTCTACTGTCCGCTGGTTGAACAAAATGTGAAGAAGGGTTGACAAACTCTTCTATGGACCCCCATCTCCAATGTCGGGCGTATGTAACGACCTCCTCCTGGGATGCCAACTCTCTTTACCTTGCGGCTAGTGAGCCCGCTAGCATGTCTCCAGACCTGGTCCTGGCTCGCCTCCTTGTCTCTTCCAGCCAGCGTACTCCCCATAATCCATTCATCAGTTGCTGGAACCTGGCTCTCCTGTCCACAGTCCATAATAACTTCAGCGGTAAAGGCCGCGGCCGCTGTCTCACTAACTTAGTCTGTCTCTGATATTCCTCCTGTCACTCCCTTGGGAATCCCGCAGGATTCTGCCATCTTTGTTGCCCACTAAGCATGTCACACTGTATGGATTACTAATTTTAAAAAATGCCCCCCAAAATGTGGCTAAATAATGTATGTAAAGCGCTATGGAATTAATGGCGCTATATAATTGAGTAAAATAAATAAATAAAAAATAAATAGTGGTACACATTTCTAGTGTAAAATAAGGCCTCCGTCACTTGTCCTGGTGCTTCCTGTACAAGAAAAACAAGTACTGTTAAGATTCGTGGTCTGTGCCTGTGTGCCATCAGTATGTTCGTATGTTAAATCCATGTATCCGTGTGCTGTCTCTGTGCGTGTTTTACATCCGTGTACCACGTACCGGCACCTGGAGACATATAGTTATAGTTATAGTTTTCCCTTTCATCTCATAGTTCTCTCTCTCATGAGGCAGCTCTCATCATCGTCTCGTGCTCGCGGTGATCTCATTGAAGTCACTGCAGTTCATCGGGCTGCTCACAGTGTAGTGAGCCTGGGAACGCAGCCTCAGTGATCAGCTGGGAACTTTATGATGTCACCACTAGTCACTGAAGCTGCACTCACAGCAGCTCATTCTCTCATGAAATTCAGCCTGGATGATCGCATCATGGCACTGTTCAGGATGAAAACGACATATTGCAGAGTTGGATTACAGCGTGGGACAGTATGGCTTATCATCAGGTCGGACAGGTGAGGGATATGCTTGTTTATTATTTCTTTTTTTTTACAGGGGACAAGGGCTTAAATGGATTGTGTTTAAGGTGAGCATAACTGTTTTTTATTTTTATTTCAAATAAAGGACTTTATTCTTGCTGTGTGTTTATTTACAACCTTACTATAGGGTTACTAATGGGGGTGTGTTATGGAACCCTCTCCATTACAAATCTCTTGGCTTGATGTCACCTTACAATACAAAGGTGGCATCAACCTCAACCCTATTAGCCCACTTTCCATCACCAAGTCGGAGGCTCAGCACCAGATTTTTTACATCTTATGGATAGCCATTTCTGGGGCAGGGTAGGGCTGATGTTAGTAGCTTGGGGGGAGGCAAGATCTATGACCCCTTCCAGGTTATGATTATCAACCAACCGCTGTCTATTTAGCCTTTGCTGGTTTAAATTTCTAGATGTCATTTTGTTTCACCAGGGAAAGCTAAGCAAACAGTGGTGAGCGGTTATTAGTAGCCGGGAAACCTTATGGGATATTGTCCCCTTTCCCAAATTAGTAACAGCAGCCCCCAGCCACAGGCTTTCCCTCTGCTGGCTATGAAAATTGAGAGGGAGCACACGCCATTTATTTTATTTCTCAGGGAGACCAAGTGACAATGATGAGAGCTGCCGGTGCCTGGGATCAGTGTGAACTGTACGGTTTCTCCCAGGCATCGGCGTCTGAGTACAACTCCCATCATTGTCTTCTGAGATCAGAGCGAGCAGGAGGCAATGATGAGAGCTGCCTTCAGCAGTCAGCCAGCGCCTGGGAACAGAAAGAGCTGTCTCGCTTCATCCCAGGCACCAGCACGTGTCACGCTGATGACACACGGTTGTCATCCATGTGTCATCACTGTGTACGTGTGCTACATGTATTTTGTTCCTGCAACGCAAAAAAACTGACATGTCTGACACACGGTCCATGTGAAAACCTGACATGTGCGCACCACCATTGAATGGGTGTGCGTGTGTCCGTATTTGTGGTTCTTAAAAAACGGACCTCATGTAGACATAAAAAAAAGACGTGCGAAAAAGGCCTAAGACAACTAATGAGTGCTGCAAACTTGGACTAGACAGTTAACAAAAAAAGGATGTTTTAAATTTTTTTGTCAATACAAAATGGATTTTTTTCAGTCTGTATTAAACACAAAAAAATAAAAATCTTGCATTTTTCATATTGGCCACTTTGGCATTTTTATACTGTAACTTCCTGCTACTTCATGAAATCAACATGTACATTAACCGCGATGGTTAATCTTGGCGATTTTTTTTTTTATTGCTAATGAGCGTGTGCACAGGTCATTGTGAAAGGAGGGGGATCAGGGTCAGATGTGTCATTGTCTATTTTCTATGTGGGATCCTTTGCTATCAGCAATGTATAGAGGTGTTATTGATTGTAATCCTGTCTGTGTTGATAAGAAGCCTGCAGAAAACTCTTCCTGAAATGACAAGAAGTATAAGTCTAAAAAGTGCAAACATTTCAAGACTACTAATTTTGCTTTCTGATTTGAAAAAAAATGCAATTATAAAAAAACATATATGTAACAAACCATTTTTGTTTAATAACAAAGTCTGCGATGCGCTGACTAGGATGATTCGAATGAATGTTTGGCATTATAGAAAAACATAACCAAAAATCTTTCCTACCTGTTAACGTGGTGTAGCAGTAATAATCCATCCTACATGTGGTTTAGTCCGGGAGGTTGAAAAAGATTTTCTTGCCGCACTGTGGTAGCGAAGAGCTTCTCAGGCTGTGAGGACCCACACTAAGTTTGTGGGGAGATCCTGTATGCCATGAATGATGGTAACTAAAAAAGAACCGTGCTGATATAGTGCTGGACGGTCACTACTATACCAACACCTCAATGGTGGCGAAGAGCTTCTCAGGCTGTGAGGACCCACACTAAGTTTGTGGGGAGATCCTGTATGCCATGAATGATGGTAACTAAAAAAGAACCGTGCTGATATGGTGCCGGACGGTCACTACTATACCAACACCTCTATGGTGGCGAAGAGCTTCTCAGGCTGTGAGGACCCACACTAAGTTTGTGGGGAGATCCTGTATGCCATGAATGATGGTAACGAAAAAGAACCATGCTGATATGGTGCCGGACGGTCACTACTATACCAACACCTGTTCAAAAAGAGCTGTCGACTAAGAAACACAGTGTTCGCCTATCCAACCCGTTTCTTCGGTTGCGAACGCCTTCATCAGGGTTACACCTGCAATCCATGGCAATGCTTATATAGGCAAGTGTCTCATCTCAGGATTCGATCTTTCATTTCTTTAATATTTTATTATTAAAAGGCAAACAGTTCTCACTATTAAGACCTATTAATCTTAATGTATGTAATGTAAAAATCCACTTACTTTAAGCTCTCGACATCTTGTTTTATAAAATCTCCCCTCCTCCAATGTTTTTCCACTTTTTCTACGCCCCAGAAGGAGCTTCCCACTATATTTCCATTGTGTGCCAATTTATAACACTGTGATAGGGGGTGACCAGTGGACTTTCTCTTAATATTGTAAATGTGTTCTTTTAGTCTCAGTTGCAGTTCTCGTTTAGTCCTACCTATATAGTGTTTCTGGCATGGACATTTTATGCAATTTATTACACCCTTTGTAGCAAGTTATATGTGTTTTTATCATTGTGCATATTTTTTCATTAGTTTCAAAGGTGTGTATTGGGGTACATTTTCCCATTGCTTTACACATTGCACAATTTTTACCTGTGAAAATCCTTCCTTTTCTTTTGGGTTACATTCTGCATGTTTACTTCTCACCACGGTCGGTGCCATTTTGTTCGCCAGATTATTAGCTCTTTTAGAAATAAAACTGAGTTTGGGCGGAATAAGATCCCCTATTATTTTGTCTCCGCGCAGGAGTGACCAGTGTTTTTCTACAATATATTTTAATAATTTGCATTCTTGATTGTATTGCGTTAAAATTGGTAGCTTGAATGTAGTGTTTGGTCCGGTTACTTTTTTTATGTGTAATTAATAGGGATTCTATATATTTTCAATGTTTTTTTTATTTCTCTCATTCTAGTTTTGTTGTATCCCTTTTGGACAAAACTTATCTATAGTTTTTGGGGTTTCTTCATCATAGTCTTCCTGTTTTGTACAATTTATTTTTATTTTAATTAGTTGTCTTTTGCAATATTTTCAAGCCTTACTGGTATTTCTTTGAATGTAGCCATTACTATCTGTTGGCTTACTATATGTTTTTGTGGTTACATTTTTGCCATCTACAAACACCATAATGTTCAAGAAATTTACAGATGTGGCACTCATAGTGGATGCAAATGATTAATTAAAATAATTTTTATTTGTATAATTTAAAAACTGAGTGAGGGAATCCTGTCCTCCTGTCCAAATAAAATAAATGTTTTCTATAAAATGCTTCCAAAGGACTGAACTAGCAACAAGTTCCCTATAGGGGGTGAGAGTCTCCTCCTCTCATTTACCTACGTATAAATTTGTGAAACTTGGGGCGAATCTAGTCCCCATCGCAGTTCCTCCGGTCTGCAAATAAAAATATGCCTCATATTTAAAATAGTTATGTGTAAGAATAAAGTTAATAGCTTTAATAACATTAATCTGATCCTCTGGCATTTTTAATTAATCTTTCCCCATGTTTAGGAAGGATTCCACGGCCTCACAATCCTTATTATTAATCATGGTGTATAGTGGCGATATATCCAACTTATCCATGATGTAATGGGATTTCCTTTGGATACCTTGAAAAATTTGTACTATATGTTTTTGATGTAAGTAGCAATGTAGAAACATAATCTTATCTAGATATTCCAAAAGATTAGTCGTGAGGCAATTGATTCCCGAGGGGTTGTCTTTGTCCTTAAATTTTTGTTTAAACAATAGTTTGTTTTTTGATGCTATCATCAGAAAATAGCTTTGCAAATATGAAGGACACATTCTGTACATATTATGCCACATCTTCTGGGTTTACTTTTGCTGGGAATTACAAAATTTGCTAATATCTCCGGCTCATCTGTTACTGATTAGAGAATTGTTTGCTTAGTCTCTGCTATAATCTGTCTAAAGCTCCAATCTCCAGGTATAATTGCACTGCATCCTGGAGGCGCCATGGGGTGCAAACTTCTGTGTCTTACGCTGCTCGCTCTACTGCATGGCTGCCTTGCACAAAAGTGAGTACAATTGTACTTTATTCTATTTAAACAGAAGTAAAAAGGGAAAAAGATCTACTTTTATATTTACTTGCCTAAGGTATTAATTTAGTAAAGTGTTTCCAAGGACAGGAATCTTAAAAGCTAATGAAAACCATGCAGTATTATAAAGGTGTGAGCCATATTAGGTGATGTCACAGCTTACCCCCTACGACACTATGTACAGTAGATAACAAGGTACACTGTTCCCTATAGGTGATATCACAGCTTACCTCCTCCTCCTTTACAATCTATTCTATTATTTCTAAACACTGTTTTTCGGTGATTACTTTGTATCTCCGTTCATACTGCACCCACACACACAAATGATACACCATTTGAAAGGTAATCTTGCCCCCTTCAGCAAGAAAATAGCAAAACAAACCATACATCCACAATTTGATCACAAAATACAGTTTAAACATTTTCATAACCCTAAAGTAAGGATAAATGACCTGCAGGAGGCACCACAATACCCCAAAGCACACTACCACAAAGCTGCTTACATACATCACAAACAAATCCAAACATTTGCCTAGGGGGCTTTCCAGCTTGCCGAACTGCTTGCCCAGCCTATTTTAGCCAAATTGGAGGATTGTACACTTCACTGCAGGTGAGTCACATATGCAAACACATTTGTATACATGCACTGCTTTTTCACTGATTACTTCGCCCCACACACACACATGATACACTATTTGAAAGGTAAACTTGCCGCAGTCAGCAAGAAAAGAGCCAAACAAACCACACATTCACGATTTTATCACTAAATACAGTTTAATCATTAGCTTTCGTAAACCTGCAGAAAGAAATAATGACCTGCAGGTGGCGCCTCAACCGGAAGACATTTTTGGCCTCTACTTATCAAACCAATTTATTGTATTACCAATCTACATATATAAATACCTGTCTGTGTTCATCATCACATGAAATACATTTACATTTGACCACCTTGCTTTTTCTGAAATTGCCTGCGCCCCCGTCGACCAATGTGAAAAAATTTCACATGGGCCAAGCTAGTGTAAGATAACACCATTAAATATAATATATAACACAGGATCCACAAGTCACAATAGATGATATCACAGCTGACCTCCTCCTCCTCAATAGTGACTGATAACACCTCTTTATAAAGTTGATAACATGGGATTCATCATTCATAATAGATAATGTCACAGCTCACCTCCTCCTCCCGCTCCTGTACAATGACTGAGTGATAATACCTCTATATACAGTAGATAACATAAGATTTACCATTCACTATAGATGATATAACAGCTCACCTCCTTCTCCTCCTGGACAATGACTAATAACATTGCTATATGCAGCATAGAAAACAGGATCCATCAATCACAATAGGTGATATCACAGCTCACCTCCTCCACTTCTGTACAGGAAGAGAAGATTGCTGTCACATGACCATAAGAATGAAAATCGATATGAGTGCAGTGGCCATGTGATGAATGATAGAATCGGCAAGCAGAGCTGAATACTGACAGTGAGGATCTTACACGCTGTTTGGATTGGCCATAGTTTAAGGGCTCATTCACGTTTGAGATGAAAGTCTGCAGTCACTCTATGTGACTGCAGGCTTCTGAATTTATTTGAAGGTATTTTATGCCAGAAAACTGGACAAAACACCTTTGTGAATCGAAGCCCTAAACTTTTTATCTAAGTGGTCATGTTTTCAACTCTTCTCTGTGGACAATGACCACACCCAGTTGACTAAACATAATAGATTTATATACAGGTGTAATGTGGTGCGGGGCAGTAGACTGTAGCGAGGTAATCGTCTCTGGCACCTCAGCACATTACATGAAGGTGGGGTACTGACTGGGTGTGTGGACTTGTGCAGTGAGAGCGCTACCCCCTTGCAGGTGGTGACATTAGTTTGCCAGGACCAGGTGTTGGATAGTTCAATAAGGGAGACGACCAGTCAAAAATAAACTTTTTACTCAACAATAACTGGGAATGGCTTATATACAAGAGATAGAGGGCACATATCTTGATGATCGTATCTTTTTTCTTTTGGGAACACAGAGACGACTCTTCCCCTGTACCTTTCCATCCTGTTCTTGTCCTGGATCACATCCGTGATCCACTGCATCTTGGTGGTAGAGGGTGCCCATTCTGGGGTGAGGGTCATTATTGCTGGGGAACACACCAACGTCTGGCCCCATAAGGCCTCCAGGCACATGGCCTTTCAAGAGGACATGGAGTCTCAAACTCTTGCTCACGTCCGGCCTCCATCTCCTCCACCAGTCCGCCCAGCCTCACATGATCCTTAATCAGCGCCATCATCTGGCACAATCTTCCTTGCCCAATCCTCTCCTCGTATGGCACGTTCTGCGCCAGGCCTCCCATGGCTCAGCCTTTCTTTGGTTGGAATCTTCTCCAGATCACCATCCCGTTTCTCTAACCCCTCTGCCGGTTCTCTTGGGTCATACCTTACTGGGTGGGCCATTTCCTTCTACTTCATTTCATTGCAGCAGCCACTCCTCACTGAAGGCTGGCACTTCCAGTTCTGACACTCCCTTCGGTAGGTGCACCCTCTGGAGGGATGGATACTTCTCCCCCTTTCGTTCCTTCTACATCCACAATAGCTCGGCTCCATCTCAGACCACATAACTGTTGCGATCTTCTACGAAACTCGAGTCCTCCCTGTATCACTCTGTTCTAACTGCAAGACTCGATCCTGCAGAGTACGCAAAGTGTAGCGTGGTGTGGGGCAGTAGCCGTGAGGGAGATACTCATCTCTATCTGGCGCCCTGACATGTTACATGAAGGTGGAGGTCCTGACTAGGTGTGTGGACTTGTGCTATGGGGTCGCTATGCCCTTGCAGGCCGCATGTAAACTGTGACATTGCTCTGCCAGGACCAGGTGTTGGACAGTTAAATGAGGGAGATAACCAGTTCAAAAATAAACTTTTTACTCAACGATACCTGGGAAGGGATTATAAATAGTAGATAGTAGGCACATATCTTTAGGATTGTTTCTTTCAATGGAGCATTTTCCACACATAGATTCCTTTCTCTTTTCTCTCTTGTTTTCTATTGACTTTTCCTCTTTACTTCACCACAGCCTAGCTGAGTACTACAGTCAAGTTTGTAAGAGTCCTTTACTCAACCTGAAGTACCACGTCCTTTTTCCCTGAGGGGTCTAGTTTGCTTTGTCTTATAGACGCTTCTCCATTACTAAGCTGTGGGCTTGATGTCACCAGACAATACAAAGGTGACATCAACCCCACGAATATAAACCCCACTTGCCACCACTACAGGGCAAGTGGGAAGAGTCGGGCAAAGCTCCAGAATTGGCGCATCCATTAGATGTGTCTTTTCTGGACAGTTGGGGGATGCTATTTTTAAGGCTGAGGGGGCCAATATCCATGGCCCCTTACCAGCCTGAGAATACCAGCCCCCAGCTGTCTGCTTTAGCAAGGCTGCTTGTCAAAAATGGGGGGACCCATGAATTTTTTGGAAATTATTTAATTAAATAATTAAAAAACAAACAGCATGGGGACTCCTCTATTGAGTTTTGCCTGGCTGGTTATCAAACATACAGGGCAACCCATGCCATTTTTATAAATAAATTATTTATTTAGAGCACAGGCTCCGGCTGATAAATACTCCCATCAGCCGAGCCTACTCTCGCTGTTATTAGCAGCAGCAGGCGTAGGCTAATGGGAGTAGTAGTCCCAACAGCCAACGCCAGTGACCGAAGGTAGACCATTTACCTATGATTACAGCTGAAGGCTCACGCTCTCATCTGACAGTGTGGGAACCGTGGCCATCTGACCGGCGATGATGATTTTACCGCCAATCAGAAGCAGTGTTTGTCGTGCTGTCATGCACATCACAGCGCGAGAAACACCCAGTGTTCGTGGGGCTGAACCCGAACAGTAACACGGATTTCCTGTTGTAGTCTGTGTTCGCAGTCCGTGCCCGAACAGTAGGTGTTCAGTACGGACGCCGAACCTTTACTGTTCAGGTGCACCCATCTCTACTTGCTGCATTGACACAGGTTAGCCATCACGGTCTTATCCTAAGGATAGAACATGAATGTTAAAGTAATGACCAACCTCTTTAAGTTGTCGCCACCTAACTTTTACCTATGAGACCGCAAAAGACCTTAATCAAGTCCCGTTGTGTATGCCGAATATTTGGGCTGATATCTTCATTTGTGTTTCTATGACAGATGCACTCTCATTACACCGAACATTCTACGACTGGAGAGTGAAGAAACTATCGTTGTAGATGGACACAATACAGCTTTCGAGGCTATAGTTGAGATTCAAGATTTTCCAAAGAGATTTTTGACCTTAGCAAACCAGAAAATTTCTCTGAATAATGACAACAAATTCCTGGGCACAGCCACAGTCAAGGTAAAATCATGGCATAAGACAACCGGCACTAATATACAATATACAAATATCAGCTTAATATCCTTCTCTTTGTAGAACATTTAAAATCTTGCTTTTTCTTTCAGATTCCTTCTAATGAATTAACTAAAGGCCCCCAAAAATATGTCTATGTGATGGTGAGGTCTTCTGTGTGCAATATAGAAAAAGTTGTCCTGCTCAGCTATCAGAGCGGCTATGCCTTTATTCAGACTGATAAGACAATCTATGCACCAGGATCTACAGGTATTAGCACTCGATCGTTGTGTCTGTTGGAATACACTTGTTGTATAGCTCAAATAAAGGAAATCTGTCAGCAGATTGATTATTGCTACCCCTTCTGAAATTAGCATGATTACTGGGCTGCTTGTTACAGTTTTGATAAAATCAGTGTTTTATCTGCTGTAGATCTAGCAGCTCTCTGAATGCTGAGCTCGCCATAACCCTGATTGGCTCTTTTGTGTGTACACTTCACATAGGCAGAAAACTGCCAATCAGTGGAGATAAAAACAGCTCAAAAGTATGGAGAACTACATGGTAGAAGGCCAAGTATTCCTCTAGTGATAATGTCCT
>VIAB01001267.1:98269-115781 GCA_009801035.1 Oophaga pumilio
ATGAGAAGGTGTGTCCAAACTTTTGGTCTGTACTCTATATATGAACACATATAATTTTCATATATAAACACACACATGCACTAGGGGAAAAAAGCCGCACACTACAAATACTTTCAAAAATCAGTTCTAATAGCATAGCTACACCTGCACACAGTTTTTAAGACACTCGCAAGGGAGGTTGTTCTAAACATCTTGAAGAACTAACCACAGATCTGTGGATCTAGGCTTGAATTTTGTCTCTTAGTGTAATCCCAGACTCAATAAAATTAAATTAAGATTCTGTGCAGACTAGATCACCCAGAACTCATTGTTCTTCTTCACACTTGAGTTCTTAACCCCTTCACCCCTGAACCTTTTTTCACTTTCCTGACAGGGCCAAATTTTACAATTCTGGCCAGTGTCATTTTATGAGGGAATAACGCCGCAACACTTCAACTGATCCCAGTGATTTTGGGCCTATATGACAGAAAATAAACAAAAGTGACACCATTTTCAAAACTGCACCCCTCAAAGTGCTCAAAACCACATTCAAAACGTTTATTAACCCTTCAAGTGCTTCACAGCAATTAAAACATTGTGAAAAAAAAAAAAACTTTTTCCCACAAAAATGTTGCTTTAGCACAAAATTTGGCATTTTCACAACGGAGAAAATGAACCGTAGTTTGTTGCATAATTTCTCCTGAGTACGCCGATTACCCATATTCGGTGGAAAACTACTGTTTGGGCACACAGCAGGGCTCGAAGGGGAAGGAGCACCAATTGACTTTTGGAGTGCAAAAATTGACTGGAATAAATAGTGGACACCAGGTATCATTTGGAGAGCCACTGATCTGCCTAAACAGTGGAAACCCCCCACAAGTGACCCCATTTTGGAAACTACACCACTCAAGGAAACTATCTAGAGGTGTGGTAAGCACCTCAAACCCACAGGGGCTTCACAGAATTATATAACGCTCAGCCATGAAAGTGAAAAAATGTATTTTTCTCGCAAAAATGTTGCTTTAATCTAATATTTTTCAATTTTACAAGGGTAATAGAAGAAAACAGATCACACAATTTGGTGTGCAATTTCTCCTGAGTACACAGACACCCCATCTTGGGCGGAAAACTACTGTTTGGGTGCACAGCAGGGCTCGGAAGAGAAAATCCAGTGGTAACATAAAAATGGCATTGAAGTTTAGATTGTTGTATTTAGGAGAGAGTTTGCCGTTTGGTTGCAACTTAGTTTATAGCTTCTCTTTTAGTCTGAGGTCAGATTATTCCTTTCTACTTAGAGTTCAGAAACAGATATAGGTGTGGTTCAAAAGTACAACTTGTTCTGCAAAAAACAGCCCTTCAAATGGCCATTTTGACCGAAAAATAAAAAAGTTATGGCTCTGGGAAGAAGGGAAACAAAAAACAAAAAAGCAAAAACGAAAATACATCGGGCCATTAACGGGGTAATTGTTTATTTGTACTATGAAATATCTATATCTCACCAAAAGATTTTAAGACTATTTTAGGATTTTATGACAAATAGTGCATGATTTACTTCAGAGTTTCACCAAACTTTTGTAACATAAATTCCATCTATCAACACAAAATTATTGTTCTAACCAAGCACAGGTTGAGCAGTTCAGTGCATATCTCGACCTCCATCCATCACTGCACTCTCTTTCTTAAAGGGAGTGTAAGGAAAACACCAGAGCCGGAGGATGCGGATATCTCCTCCCGCCGTCACCAATCTGTGATGGAACTTACAGTCACAGCTCCCTGGCGCCCCCTTACCCTCAGGTTAGTCAGGGAACTGCACCTAGGATAAGCAGTCGCCGGAGAAGCTGCCCTGTTACGTACTGGTTACTGAGGCATTCTGCAGTGAGGGCGGTATATATATATCACCAGTCCCAGGCTGGAGATATATATAGCTCTGGCAAAAATTAAGAGACCACTGCAAAACTTTTACTTTGTCTGATCTGATTTTTCTCTTTATAGGTATATTTTTGAGTAAAATGTAAATTGCTCTTTTATTCTATAAACTACTGACAACATGTCTCCAAATTTCCAAGCAATATATTTTGTATTTATTTTCAGAAAATGAGAAACGGTCAAAATAACAAAAAAAATGCAGTGCTTGCAGACCTCAAATAATGCTAAGAAAAGAAGTTCATAATCATTTAGAAACAACAATACTAATGTTTTACCTCAGGAAGAGTTCAGAAATCAATATTTTGTGGAATAACCATGATTTTTAATCACAGCTTTCAGGTGTCTTGGCATGCTTTCCACCAGTCTTTCACACTGCTTTTGGGTGACCTTATGCCACTTCTGGTACAAAAATTTATGCAGTTCTTTGTTTAATGGCTTGTGACTATCCATCTTCCTCTTGATTACATTCCAGAGGTTTTCAATGGGGTTCAGGTCTGGAGATTGGGCTGGCCATGAAAGAGAATTGATGTGGTGTTCCTACATCCACACATTGATTGACCTAGCTGTGTGGCATGGGGCATTGTCCTGCTGGAACAACCAGTCCGCAGAGTTGGGGAACATTGCCTGAGCAGAAGGAATCAACTGTTTTTCCAGGATAACCTTGCATACGGCTTGATTCATACATCCTTCGCAAAGATTAAAATGCCCAATTCCAGCCTTGCTGAAGTATCCCCAGATCATCACCGATCCTCCACCAAATTTCACAGTGGGTGCAAGACGCTGTGGCTTGTACGCCTCTCCAGGTCCCCGTCTAACCTTTGGACAACCAGGTGTTGGGCAAAGCTGAAAATTAGACTCATCAGAGAAGATTACCTTACTCCAGTCCTCTATGGTCCAATCCTTATGGTCTTAGGCAAACTTCAGCCTGGCTCTTCTTTGCTTCTCATTGATGAAAGGTTTTTTTCTAGCTTTACATGACTTGAGCCCTGCCTCTAGGAGTCGGTTACAAACTGTTCTTGCTGTGCTCTTCACCCCAGCTGCCATTTGCCATTCCTTTTGTAGGTCACTTGATGTTATCCTGCGGTTGCTGAGTGACATTCAAATAAGATGACGGTCATCCCGGTCAGTGGAGTCGTTTTTGCCCTCTGCCGGTCTATAGCTTTGTTGTTCCCAATTTCTGCTGTTTGACCTTGTTGTAATGGACTGCCATCTTACAAATTTTAAGAATGGAGGCAACATGACGCTCACTGTATCCCTCTGCTAGTAAAGACAGAATTGAGCCCTTCTTTTCCTCACTCAAGACTTGTCTTTTCAACTCCTTTGGCATGGTTAAGTTATTTATTATTTTTTCATTCCTATTAATTTTGGGATATTACTAGAACTTGTTTTGCTATCCAGCTTGTCCTATTGCAAGAGGATTGTGAACACCACAGCAGTGTTTTTTTTTATACTTTCCTTCGTTAAATAAGATTTGGTTCAGGTGATCATCTAATCAGAAGCAAATTCAGTAGATAGAGGTGTATTCTGATTGGAATTCAACTGATACTGGGATGGAATGCCAGACATGTAGAGAAGCTGATTTTTATAAAACTGTGCAGTGGTGTCTTAATTTTTGCCAGAGCTGTAAATAAACCTTTGATCTATCACTGCCAAGATCCCCCAATAACACCAGTGTGGTAAGCTGCCACCAGTTCATTAGATATAAGCCCAGTCCGTTATCAAGTTTATATCGGGTCAGAAACCAACCCCAGGTAGCGTATAAGTACTAGTCGGACTCACGGACGTGGGAAATATGGTTTCGAGATAAAAGAGCAGCTCAAAATTAATTGATATTTTATTTGCCGAAAGGCGCACTAGATAATACAAATATATTCAGAGTAATATACAGATATTGTAGCCAGAGATACAGATAAAGGTAGAGTACAGGTATGGGATTAGCAGTTAGCTGTATGTGTCAAGTTACCATTTCATATAGCATGTAGGCCCCAGGGAAACGCTTGAGTCCACAGGTACTTTCTTAGTTTCTGGTCCATCTCCATGCGTGACGCGGCTTCCATGTGCAGAATAATGACAAAGGCTAAAGGTGTGTACGTAGCTTTTAACCCCTAGCTCACCCCTCCCATATTCACCACCGCCCCTCTGGGTTAAGCTGAAATCTCCTCCCTTGACCTCCTAGCTGAAATAATTCCCAATATCTAGGATGGGTCATAAGTTCCTAGTGGGAGGTCCAAACGGAACGACCGATGTCTCAACGGGTTCGATGGGGCTGGACCGATGTGTAGAGTGCAAACTTGGGTCGGCTAAGTGGTTCTGGAGAGCAAGTCTCGATAGCTCGGTATGAGGGACAGCTAGAGAAAGATGAGACACAACAGTGTGTGCGGAAGGCTCCCAGGGTTCTGGTGTTATATTGGACTTCACCCTGAGAGCACGGTACTCTCATAATTCATCTCTAGATGTCAGTGACGCTCGGTCTAGAGCTTTCCCTTGATAGTGGATTGACGTTGGCTGCCTTGCACAATTGACAGCAGGCGATCCCAGCTCTGCTCTTCCTCGCATTGTGGTCTCTAATTCTCTGGCCATATGGCAAAGTTCTGTTCTTTTGGGAATGTGTACTTATCCCAAGGGTGTCGGCCACAAACCTGCTACTGTGAAGGGAGATTTCTGAATAATCTATGGGACCTGAATAAATCCAAAATGGAATTTCCCTCGTCCCTCACAGGGAGTATCCAGGACTTTACAAAAAGTGTACCTAAGCACTAACAAGCAGGTAATTGCAGCTTACCTGCCTGTTGTGGATGGCGCTGTTCTTGCCCGGCACAGAGCGGTCACTGACGCTCCTGCCAGGGATTCAGCTGCCTCTGCTGATGCAATGGGGTGGGACTTCCAAGATCATTCTGATTGGCAGCCGCCTCCCCCAATTAGGCAGTGGGGTCCGGCTGTCATTCAGAATGACATCAGAAGCCCTGCACGGTCTACAGAGCGGAGCAGAAAAGAAGCCTTCGCTATGTAGACGTGATGTCAGCAGAGGCTTCTGAATCCCTTGCAGGAGTGTCTTTGACTGCTCTGTGCCAGGGAAGAATGGTGCCACGCACAACAGGCAGGTAAGTAGCAATTACCTGCCTGTTAGTGCTTAGGTACATTATTTCTTTTTTTGTAAAATCCCAGATATACCCTTTAACTGACAGTTCTGCCTTTACAGAAGCCAGAAGAGGGCTGAGTTAGGTAAACCGAAGTAGATGTGAAAAGTGCAGTGAATTGCTCAACCACGCAGAGTGCTCCAAGAACCTGTGTTTCGTTTGGAATCTCATTTTGTGCTGGCAAACTCTTTTCATAGCATACCCATCATTTCACACATAAACCCATCCTGTTAAAACTAGTCTGATCGTCCTTGAGAAGGAAAGTTCCAGACTGGAAAAGGGAAATGCAGTGGCTGTTGTCTATATGGACTTTTCAAAAGCATTTGATACGATGCCACACAAAAGGTTGGTACATAAAACCAGAATGGGACTAACGGAAAATATGTGTAACTGGGTTAACAACTGGCTTAGTGCTAAGAAACAAAAGTGTGGTTATTCATGAAACACATTCAGATTGGGTCACAGTGGTGTACCACAGTGTTCAGTTTTGGACCCTCTTCTTTTTAACATTTCTTAATGACCTTATAGGGGGCATACAGAGCAGAATTAAAATATTTGCATATGATGCTAAACTCTGCAGGGTAATCAATGCAGAGGATAATTAATATTACAGAAGGATTTATGTAAGATGGAGACATGGGCTCAGAAATGGCAATGAAGTTTAATGTAGATAAATGTAAGATTATGCACTTAGGCAGAGTAAAATTATGTACTAAACTGTAAAACACTGGGTATAACTGTAACTGAAAAAGACTTGGGTGTACGGAAAACTCAACTTTAGTGACCAGTGTCAGGTAGCTGCTACCAAGACTAATAAAATAATGGGATGCATTACGAGAGATATAAATATATAGAGACAAAACTACAGTGCTCAAAAAAATAAAGGGAACACAAACAACAGAATATAACTTCAAGTAAATAAAACTTCTGTGAAGTCAAACTGTCCACTTAGGAAGCAACACTGATTTACAATCAATTTCACATGCTGTTGTGCAAATGGAATAGACAACAGATGGAAATTATTGACAATTATCAAGACACACTCAATAAAGGAGTGGTTCTGCAGGTGAGGACCACAGACCACATCTCAGTACTAATGCTTTCTGGCTGATGTTTTGGTCACTTTTGAATGTTGGTTGTGCTTTCACACTCGTGGTAGCATGAGACGGCCTCTACAACCCACACAAGTGGCTCAGGTAGTGCAGTTAATCCAGTATGGCACATCAATGCGAGCTGTGGCAAGAAGGTTTGCTGTGTCTGTCAGCGTAGTGTTCAGAGGCTGGAGGCGCTACCAGGAGAGAGGCCAGTACACCAGGAGACATGGAGGGGGCCATAGGAGGGCAACAACCCAGCTACAGGACCGCTACCTCCGCCTTTGTGCACGGAGGAACAGGAGGAGCCCTGCAAAATGACCTCCAGCAGGCCACAAATGTGAATGTGTCTGTACAAACGGTTAGAAACAGACTGCATGAAGATGGTCTGAGAGTCTGACGTCGACAGATGGGGGTTGTGCTCACAGCCCAACACAGTGCAGGACTCTTGGCATTTGCCACAGAACACCAGGATTGGCAAATTCGCCACTGGAGCCCTGTGCTCTTCATAGATGAAAGCAGAGCTCATGAGACAGATGTGAGATTCTGGAGACGCCGTGGAGAGCGATCTGCTGCCTGCAACATCCTTCAACATGACCAGTTTGGCAGTGGGTCACTAATGGTGTGGGGTGGCATTTCTTTGGAGGGCCACACAGCCATCCATGTGCTCGCCAGTGGTAGCCTGACTGCCATTAGGTCCTGAGATGAGATCCTCAGACCCCTTGGGAGACCATATGCTGGTGCGGTTGGCCCTGTGTTTCTCTTAATGCAGGACAATGCCAGACCTCATGTGTGTCAGCAGTTCCTGCAAGATGAAGGCATTGAAGCTATGGACTGGAACGCCCATTCCCCAAACCTGAATCCGATTGAGCACATCTGGGACATCATGTATAGCTCCATCCACCAACGTCACGTTGTACCACATACTGTTCAGTAGTTGGTGGATGCTTTAGTCAAGGTCTGGGAGGAGATCCCTCAGGAGACCATCCGCCGCCTCATCAGGAGCATGCCCAGCCATTGTAGGGAGGTCATACAGGCACGTGGAGGCCACACACACTACTGAGCATCATTTTGACTTGTTTTAAGGACATTACATTCCACTTGAACTTTGTGGGTGACTACAAATCCAGGCCTCCATTGGTTAACAAATTTGATTTCCATTGATGATTTTTGTGTGATTTTGTTGTCAGCACATTTAACTTTGTACAGAACGAAGTATTCAATGAGAATATTTCATTCATTCAGATCTAGGATGTGTTTTTTGAGTGTTCCCTTTATTTTTTTGAGCAGTGTATGTTCTCGTCATGAGCAAGTCACTAGTGCGGCCATACTTCGAATACTGTGTAAAATGTTGGCCTCCAGTGTATAAGAAGGATACAGATGAACTAAAACGGGTGCAGAGAAGACTAACCAAGGTTATTATTAAGGGAATGAGTGGACTGCAAAACCCAAGACAGGTTATTTAAGTTGGGGTGCATCATTTGGAAAAACAAAGGGTTAGAGGCGATCTTATTACAATGTACAAATATATTAGAGGACAGTAAAAAGATCTTTCTATTGATCTTTTTACATCTTGGATTGCAATGGGGACAAGAGTGCATCCTTTACGTATAGAGCAGAGGTGGGGAACCTCAGGCCCCGGGGCCATTTACGGCCCTTGATGACCTTTTATCAGGCCCCCAGGCAGATTCTCAGTGACTGCATTCTTGGGCAGGGAGCTGTATTTTGATAGCCACCAGCTCATTAATTTCTTCTTGCTCTGTTAGTACACACACGCAGTGTTCACTACTGAAGGACATACAATGAAAGATTACACCAGTGCCAAAGCCAGGATGTACGTTGTGGGCGGAGTCTGTACGGCCCCCGAAGGATGGTATATATATATCCAAATGGCCCTTGGCAGAAAAAAAAAATTCCCCACCCCTGGTCTAGAGGAAAGAAGGTTTAATCAATCACAGATGCAAATACTTTACTGTAAGAGCAACGAGAGTATGGAACCCTCAGCCACATGATGTTGTAACAGTTGAGTCACTACTAGTAGTGATGAGCGAGTGTGCTCGTTACTAGAGTTTTCCGAGCATGCTTGGGCATTCTCCGAGTATCTTGGGCGTGCTCGTAAATTATGTCTGAGTCCCCACAGCTGCATGATTTGTGGCTGCTAGATAGCCTGAATACATATGGGGATTCCCTAACAGGCAATCCCAAGATACTCGGAGAACACCCGATCATGCTCGGAAAACTCGAGTAATGAGCACACTCGCTCATCACCAACTACTAGCATTCAAAAAGGGCCTGGATGCCTTTTTTGAAAAATATAATATTACAGGTTATGGGCACTAGATTCTATTATGGGGAGTTAGTCCAGGGAATTAGTCTGATCGCTGAATGTGGAGTCCGGAAGGAATTTTTCCCCAAATATGGAGCTATTGGTGCTTGCCCCATTGTGTTTTTGCTTTCCTCAGTATTAAGATATTAGATTATAGGTTTAACTATGTGGACTTAAGTCTACCCTCAACTGTAAAAATTATGAAATCTGTAGAAAAAGCAGTCTTGCTACCCTAATGCTGCACAAGTTAAAACTGCCCTTGGTGGATATATCAGCCTAATATGTAGAGGAACTGTCCAAATCCACATGCTATGTATGCTTTTGATTTGGCTTTTCCCCTTTATCTGCATTCTGACAGCACTACAGGTGCCAGTACCCGATTTCTCCCCCACTTCCCAGCATGCAATTGCCCAATGGCATACCTGCTGTCAGAGAAAAATTAAAATCCATAAAAATGTTTCCAGAAAGGGGACATATTAACCTCACATTGAACTTATGGGATTAATTATAACTGGGGAAGTGAGAAAGAGCGGTCACTCCAACATCCATTGAATTAGGGAACTCCTGCAGTGACCAGGTAATTATAAAATGAGTGTAAACCCGTCTGAAAAACCCTACACATTCAATGGTAAGAAATAATGAAGGATAATCAGAAAAGGCACACTAGACATAGTATTCAATTAATTCAATAGCAAATCTTTATTGTAATCAAGAGATATATACAAAACCAATAAAAGGATGCCTCAAATGCGAGGGACAAACCAGCTAGGGGCTCTGTTAAACATCAGTTGCCAAAAAAGCAGCTTAATTTTAAATCTATGCAAGTTAGATAACCAAAGCTCCGTTAATAAAGTGCCAGTGCATGGAACAACCAAATATATGTAAACATATGACTTTGATAGGAAGGCAAAAAAAACGAAGCTATATGAATAAATGACCCATTGTGGATCTAAACATATAGTATTAACTACCAGGATCAAAGTACCTTATGAAGTGATTGGCTATGATATTTAATCTGCCATAATAAAAATAAACATAGGCATAAAGCCCTAAGTAGGCAATTTACAAATGATGCAGAGTCCAAGCGGTGTCCCTCCACACTGACGCGCGTTTCGTCAACACTTCCTCAGTGTAGTGTAGGGTTTTTCAGACGGGTTTACATGTATTGTTTGGCAACATAGTGTTGGATCACTTTCTATTGATTCTAATTATAAAATGAAGTCTGCTCTGAGAATCAGCCACCAAGACTCGTTTATTCAGAGGCAGAGAAGTACACTACCAAGGCAAGAGCTTCCTCTGTTGAAAGCATGGGTCCCAGACCTTTTGGAGCCAGTGGTCAGTGATGAATTTGCATTAATTCAATATTTAGGGGAGATATATTATTAGTATTGTAGCAAAGGGACAAACGTAACGCGTTCACTCATCCGTTACCATCGTAAGGCCATTCTAACCCCTCCAGCTTAATATTGGTCTGATGGATAATGCTATCCATGTCATGTTTCATCTGTACAGAAAGGTAAAATTGCTATAGGAAACATGACAACAATATCTACTGCCTGAGACCTCCAGGGGCAAAAGATATTCTGAAAGTTGGGGAACTCAAACTTCTAAAAGACCTTACACATCCCACGACCAGCCCCCATGTTAGCTCACCAAGAGGAGGTATGTCGGCGTAACCTTGATCTAATAAAAAGCAGAATTTTGTTTTCTGTAGCTTGTCAGTCCTGAAAAGGTACAGCTTGCTGTGGGCTGTCCATTTTCCTACGGATTACCTATGTCCGCTAAGTACTGAGCCATTCCCATGACACAGACACAGGTTTAGTACTTTTTCTGTGATCACTTTTAGATGATTGAATATACCGTATTGTTTTGTTCCCATTTTGTAACATCTTTGTATATTTTTATAAACTCTGCCTACTTTTCCAAAATAAATAGCAAACATTTAATAGCTCAGTTCCTCATGCTCTGTACACCACACCCCTGAAGCCATATGCTACCTGTAACGGGTGTGCAAATGGCCTGTATAAATGATTGGTGGTGGCAGCTAGTAGTTTCTTTTGTTATCGTGGAGTTGGCAGTGATCTTATTGGTGTATGTGTATGTAATTATATATACCAAGTCTGTAAAAAATCAATAAAGAGAGGAAAGATTTGGCACTGCTGTGCTGCCATCACCTCCGCTCTGCTTAGAGGTTACACCACACACACATATAAAAAAAAAAAAAACGCCATAAACCCTCAATGAAAGGGTGCTCAATCCAAAGAAACAAACAGATCCAATGTCCAAACGAGAAGAAATTGAAGCGGACCCAGCACATTACTCCTGTGCCGATGTTTTTTACCCGTTGAATAAAGTCTTCAATATTTGAACGGTGAGTGCCATCCTTCAATTTCTTATCGTTTGGAAATTATATATAAACACTCACACACACACACACACACACACACACACGTGGTTAAAATTGTTGGTATACCTTGTTTAAGGACAGAAAAACCCACAATGGTCACAGAAATAACTTGAAGCAAAAACAGAAGAAACAGCGCTCCATCCAGGTGAAATATGTTTCAATGAAGTTTATTCCGCCATATAACAGCGACGTTTCGACCCATAACAGGTCTTTATCAAGCATGTTATGGGTAGAAACGTCGCTGTTATATGGCGGAATAAACTTCATTGAAACATATTTCACCTGGATGGAGCGCTGTTTCTTTTGTTTTTGCTTCAAGTGATATACCCAAGAAAGTTCCTTGGCTTGGATACGAGCGCCCCAATGCAGTGAGTGCTGTCAGTCTACACTATTTACAGAAATAACTTGAATCTGACAAAAGTAATAAATCAAAAATCTCTGAAAATCATCAAATGAAAGTCAGACATTGCTTTTCAACCATGCTTCCACGGAATTTTTAGAATAAAACTCATGAAATAAGCATGGACAGAAATGATGCTACCCTTAACTTAATATTTTGTTGCACAACCTTTTGAGGCAATCACATTTAGATGTTTGATTTATTATTACTTTTGTCAGATTCAAGTTATTTCTTTCACCACTGTGGGTTTTTCTGTTATTAAACGAGGGGTAACAACAATTTTGACCACGTGTGTATATATTCCATGTGTGGAGCCAGTCAGAGGTAAGTATCACACATAGCGATATCGCTAGCAATATCGCTGCTGCGTCACCGAATCGGTGATGCTTTAGCGATATTGCTGGCGATATCGCTATGTGTAAAGGCCCCTTAACTGGTGGCAGCGGTGGGATCCATGTGACTCCCCCTGCTGCTTTACTTAACACCGGCCATGAACCCGTCTCTCTGTTATGCCTGTATGTGACTTGACAGACAAGAGAGCAAGAGCAGAATGATAAAGACCCAACCCCACTTCCTGCAATTCATCATGTCATCTTTGTAGCCAGAGATAAATAACACTTCACATCAGGACACTGGATAGCAATTGAGAAAGAAAGGACACTTTCTGTTTTTACTAGTAAAAGGCACGTAAGGGTGTTTTCTTAGGTGAAACAGCATTTTTTTTTTTAAACATAGCCATTTGTAGATTGCATATTAAGTACAATATTTATCAAACGAGATCAAATATTGTGATCATTTAGCTATTGAACAAAATGCTCAAAATAATGTGTTTCTCATTTAACTACATTGTTCATGACAAGTTGAGTAAAAATTCACACTTAAACCGTTAAAACAAAATTTCTGTTTATATTTACACACAGGGATAGGAAAATGTATATATCAGATTAAATATGCAGCAAATACAGTAGTTTGTTTGTTTTCCCAACAGAAACTATCACAAACTTTACAACATTTCTTTCTAGAGTCATAATCTAAGTGAGACCTTTTTGGTTTTTAAAGGGATACTCTGGCTGCACTCACTTCGGCCTTGCATTGTAATGAATAGAATAGGTGGTTGGTACCTGCCAATAATGCTCATGACTCGGCCTATTTCTGTAGTTGTGACATCACGGGCCTTGCTCACCTCTCCATGAGGGGAGCTAGATTACCCCTTTAAGTCTTGATAATAGGATGCACCAGGAAGTAAAATATGGGTAACACAAGTGCATAACCAGACAAACAACTAAAAGATATGATTACTTAGTCTTGTTCCATGGCTTTAGACGCATCATTAATAGTCTTGCTTTAATATTTAGGAGGTATTTAAGTGGTATATATTTTGATATGGCTTTGATTAAAGGATGTTCTTGCCTACATTATTTCAGTGTATAGAACAGAACATGCTTATATTGATATGTTGGTCCATTTTAATGGTACCACAGTATACATGTCTTTACCAACTAAGCAGTATTGACCATAGTCTACGGGAAGCTTTTCCGATACATAAAAGTGGGAATGACACACATCTCACCTGAAACAATATCCACTTGATTCATACATGATTTTTATTTGAATAAGAAGACACTACTGTATGTTTGTTTCTGTCTAATGCCCACTTTAAGATTTTACACAAAAAGAAGTATTGGGGTACAGAAAATTGCCATTGTTAATCCAATCTAATCAAGTTACCATAGTAAAGTCTACAAATGTGTCCTTCTCTTTATTCATAGTGCAAAGATCTTTTTTCCTTCTAATTTATTCACACATGTTATGCATAAAAGCTTTCTTCCTCAATGCGATCCACAGAACAGATCATCCCATATCGGTCACATCACAATTCGAGAGCAGCAGGGCAGAAGCAACAACCTAATTTGGAACCAAATGCGTCAACCCTATTTTGGTAACTACCTACCTGAGAATTAGAGTCAATGATTTCTTTAGTTGGTTAGGGTTAGAAGTGGTTGTGTTTGGTAATGGTACAAAGAATTCTTGTCTTGAGGTAGAAAATGTTAAAGTGTACATTAAAAACAGAAGAGCAGTCGAAGCAGTTCTCACCTATAACAAAGCTTTCAGTTCAGGAGACGTGTTAAGATACACATAATAAAGTGCCAAGATGCCAATTAAACACAACAGTGACGTGAAATCTTTCCCGTGCCAAACTAGAATTCAATTCGAGACCTGCACTTCAATTTTGTGATGCACCGCTCATCTTTGGAAGGATATAGACAGAAATATATATCTTAAGACATCTTACTCGCCTCTCTCTTCATTGGATGGCAATCACCAATGCAGTGCCTCTTATATACTTAGAGAAGTGGCTAGTTTAGATAGTAGATACAAGTGCAGTGATAATAGCTTAAGTCTCTGTAGTGTAATTGTTATATGCCATGGATGAGAGAGAAGTTAAATGGCTGCTCCACTGTCTTCCTGAACTTCCAGCGCTTGATTCTTCTTCATGTTGTCTATGTTTGGCAACAAGTTGTTTTGCTTCTTCTGCATCAAGGAAAGGGCTTTCACCATACGTCTCCTTCAACCAACTTCTTAGCTAAAAGATTAAATTCAATATGATTATTAATAAAATTGTTCAAATTATGAAAATCCTATATATTAAGTGTCAGACGTTCAAGGACGTGGTCACACTTTGAATCTTTTGATGCTACTTCTGAATGCAGTGGGAGACCCTGAAAGCAGAGATAAAAATGGCCGCCTTGTAGGACAATACACCTGAGAACAGCACAATCTCACACAGCACTTTATTACTAGGATTTGGGAAACCATACCTGTAATCCACTGACAGCCTGGAAGTCTAGCAATGGAACCAAGTATGTTAAAGGGAGTCTATGGGCACACAATGACTGTTCAAGCACAACACAGATACTTGGGGCACCCTTACTTCACCTCTCTACCAACTTGTTTGGCATTTACCACAGCTTCCCCTCATCCTTGATTGATAGCTCTGGCTTTACAAGAGCTAGAGGAGGACGAAGAAAGAAGGAAAACAAGTGGGTGAGATGGGTCACGCCAAGGGTGCACAGAGAATCTATGTTTGGAGTGAAGATATTTTTTTCTGCTTGCTGACAGACTCCCTTTAATAATTATTTAGTACATAATCACTATAAGTTTTCCAAAAATGCAATGGTCACTTGATTTTGAAAATTATACTAGATAAGGCTCAGTACAAGACACAGAGAGCTTGTACCCAAGACATCAACAAAGCTCTTATTGAATGTTAGGACCTTCAATTATTTTTGGCCCATTGACTGATATTTCATCTTTTTTTTTGCTCTGCAATGCTCATACACAGTCACACCACTGAAATGACTAAGGTTCTGCATAAGAAATGAAGGAGATGGAAAGCCCCTATTATTTTCACCAATTCTTCAAACCCATTAGAATGAATTAGGAGATTGGGGAAAACGATTCTTCACGCTTGACATCATTCAATGGTTTGGGACCAAAATGACTACTCTAATTAGAGGACACTGAATTATAATGTTAAAATTACTGGGCGAAGAAGCGTCAGTAATTAGGCCAGGTCATGAAATGTTTAACTATTCAAAAACATTAAATGTAATGAACCGGTTGGAAAATTCTGCTTAATGTGTGACGTAATTAGCTGAATCGGAATGAAAAAATCTAGTTTGAGCAGAGGCTGTAATGCGTTAGAAATGCACCCAAACAGAGAACAGATATAGCAGATAATATTTTACATTTTGTGTGCACGAACTGTAAAGAGGTAGTAATTATGAGCACCAGGAAGGATACAGACTGTATCTAGTAATTCACAGAGGAGAAAGATCATAAGAATAAATGGAGAAACAGTTAGTACTAGATTCAAACTTCTGAAACTAAGTTTTTTAAACTTTGTTCCATGGTACCACAGGTTAGCGGGGTGCGAGGGATTGCTACTACAGTGTGCAATCTCCCTACAGATCGACACTACGTCGTGCATGCTATCTTAAACTCAACTCCAATGGCGCAGAAAAATAATTGTTTAACCATGGACAAGTGACTAAAATCAACCCGTACAGTAGACTATAGTGATCTGTTATAGCTCTGAGTCCCTGTATGTACAGGATCATGAACCAGTTCAGTGACCATTCTGGGGCTCTTATGGTTATACGGTAGACTGCACTCTTGACTATGCTTATGTAGACTACAGAAAGATTGTAGTTTGTGCTGTAGACTGCACACTACATTAGAATAGGTAATTTCAAGAAAAAAATGAGAACCTGCCAAGAATGGCTTTTTAACTTCTAAGAGAAAGACTTTGTGGTGAAGGCAGACAATTACTACTCATGTAACTCATGTAACTAACCAGTCACCAATCTTAAGAGTAAGCACCGGAGCTGAAACCATCACCCAGACTGATACTCAACGCAACATACCATGGCAGCTCTTTAGGCCAGTTGTAGGTATTGCATTTCAGCAGTCCACCAGCACATTACAAAGCCCCACACACTCATTTGGTTTTAACATAACTCCTTAGATGACTTGGGTATTTTAAGGTGAAATCAAAGAAGAATCTCCATTTGCTACTCAACAACAGCCCCATGCCCCCAGTGGCTATCAGGCTGTGCTATGTTATAGGTAGGTGCGGGTCCATTTTAGAACGACCACCTATAATACATTGTAATATACCATACACTAAAGAAATTATCACTAAAAGATAAAAGAGCCTCATATGGAATGACCTTGTTATTTGTAGTGGTAATAAACCATTCCCAATTAGCAGTGCTCACTCACATTAAAAATCAATGGACAGCCCACTGCAGAGTAGGTGTAGGAGAAAATTAAGGTCAAGGTCCATACAAATATAACAGGTGATTGTTAGGGTCGTAGTAATCACTTAGCGGGGTCCTATCAAAAGGAATTTGTCTATATCAAAACCCCCTTTAAAGCAAGGATAGTTTAGAGATTCTTAAAAATATTTGATACTAATATTCTTCAGCTGTGGAAGCATCCCTGCCTAGCCATAATAAAATAATAGGCAAGAAAGATATACTGGTACGTAGTGCAGTGCATTTCATCTGAAAGTCACCTATGAACGTTTCTTATAGTGCACACTGCTTGATTTTACAGCCTGTTAAGATAAAAGCAGGTTTTCCATCATTGCTTCATAACAATGACCCAGAAAGAGCAGGAGAGAGACCTAAAAAACCACTGATATATTTAATAGTGGTGTTGTGCAGATATAATTACTAATTAACCCTTCAACGCTGCAGCATTAGAATTAGAATAAATGGCTCTGTACTGGTCATATCTATACACCAGCAGATCTGGATGCACAATTGGCACTAGGGGCAGAAAGGAACAATTCTACAAAGAGAATTCATTACTTTGTTGTACGGATATATGATGAAAGTAACCATGTTTTTATAAGATTTGGCTGTATTTCAAGAACCTTTATAGAAGGATATGTATATGTCATTAAGCGGTGAACATATACTATAAGTAATACAAAAAAAAAAAAAAAAAAAAAAAAAGATAACCATGCAGGAGTCTGCAATCAAATAATTTTTATCTATATTACTTTCAATAGCAGTAAGGAATGATTGTAATCCTTGCTGTCTCCTAGGTTTCCATCTCCAGCACGGTATAATGTAGATCACTGGAGATGGAAACTTAGGAGACAGCATGGAATTTTCTGAGAGCAAAACATGTAATGAAAGAGATTTAGAAAAATGTGTATTGTCCAAGCTGATGCACTAGGATAGTTTTTTTTTGTGAAAAAACTGAGCCCAGAGAACAACGGAGAGAAGCTCAAATATTTAACACACAACTTTGGATGTAAATGGACTAGAACTCACATTGCAATTCTGTTTCAGTGACGAAAAGCAACGTTATTAACATTTCTATGCAGATTGTCACTGGATATGGAACAATGATTGATTATTGTGCCCCACATACAGGTGTTTAAATGGGACCTTTCATCACTTTTGGCATGTTAAACTGGCTACCTTATGATAAAGGGGGCTGATATAAAACATTTTTTTTATTTCTTCTCTCTGCTGCAGAGATATTGCTTTAAGTTTAAGCCTAACAAAAATTCTTCTCTAACACGGTTTACTTTTTCCTCTGTTGACTTTGCCCAATCATAAGAAGGCAGGGTAAAGCCCTAGTCACACTAAGCGAGATCGCTGATGAGTTACAAGTTTTGTGACGCAACAGCGATCTCAGCAGCTATCTCCGCTTTGTTTGACACTT
>VIAB01001267.1:217172-228676 GCA_009801035.1 Oophaga pumilio
GCAACATGATGCTCACTGTATCCCTCTGCTAGCAAAGCCAGAATGGAGTCCTTCTTTTCCTCACTCAAGACATTTCTTTTCAACTCCTCCTTTGGCATGGTTAAAAGTTATTTTTCCATTCCTATTAAGTTCTAGTAATATCCCAAAAGTGTTTTGCCATCCAGCTTGTCCTATTGCAAGAGGATTGTGAACACCACAGCAGTGTTTTTTATACTTTCCTTCGTTAAATAAGATTTGGTTCAGGTGATCACCTAATCAGAAGCACATTAAGTAGAATGAAGTGTACTCTGGTTGGAATTCAACTGACACTGGAATGGAATGGCTGTCAGACATGAAGAAAAGCTAATTTTTATGAAACTGCGCAGTGGTCTCAGTTTTTTTTTGCCAGAGCTGTATGAGGGCTGAAAGGTTGCCGCCATATCTCATATGGGACAAACCGGGTGACAGGTTCCCTTTAATCGGACTGCTAGCACAGAATGACTGTTTAAACCAAATACAGGTGCTCAGTGCATCATGGCGAGGCCAAACATTTAAATACTGCCTGTTTTCCCTGAGTTTTCATCCCCCTTTCTTTGATTGACAGCTCTGGCTTCAGAGAGCCAGAGAAGGGTGGCAATAGATGGAAAGCAAGCAGGTGGGAAAGTGTATTTAACCCCTTAGTGACCGAGCCAATTTTTACAATTCTGACCACTGGAACGCTTCAATGGATTCCACTGATTCTGAGACTTTTTTCGTGACATATCGTACTTCAAGTTAGTGGTAACATTTTTTTATATGACCTGCATTTATGAAAAAAGTGGAAATTTGGCAAATATTTTGAAAATTTTGGAATTTTCAAACTTTTTATTTTTGTGCCCGTAAATTAGAGAGTCGTGTCAGACAAAATAGTTAATAAATAACATTTCCTACATGTCTACTTTACATCAGCACAATTCTGGAAGCAACATTTATTTGTTAGGAAGTTATAAGGATTAAAAGTTGACCAGCGATTTCTCATTTTTCCAACAAAATTAACAAAACCATTGTTTTTTAGGGACCAGCTCACATTTGAAGTGACTTTGGGGGGGGTTAATATGACATAAAATACCTAAAAGTGACACCATTCAAAAAACTGCACCGCTCAAGGTGCGCAAAACCACATTCAAGAAGTTTATTAACCCTTTAGGTGCTTCACGAGAACTAAAGCAGTGTAGAAGGAAAACATTAACATTTAACTTTTTTCACAAAAAATTTACTTTAGACCCAAACTTTTTCACAAGGGTATCAGGAGAAAATGGACCACAAAATTTGTTGTGCAATTTCTCTAAATTACGCAGATACCCTGTATGTGGGGGGAAAGCCACTGCTTTGGCGCATGGCAGGGCTCAGAAGAGAGGGAGCACCGTTTAAGTTTTTGAACACAAAATTGGCTGGAATTAATGGTGGGCGCCATGTCTCATTTGGGAATCCCCTGATGTACCTAAATAGTGGAAACAATATTAACTCCAACCCTAATCCCAACCTCAACTCCACTCTAATCCTAACCCCAAACACAACAACCCTAAACCTAGCCCCAAATGCAAAGAATGGAAGAAAAAAAAAATGTATTTTATTATTTTTACCTAACTAAGGGGATGACAAAGGGGGGTTTGATTTACAAAAATTTTCCTATTGTTGCCGGGTACTGGCCGGCAGATCTCAGCGGGCATACTGCACATGCGCCCGCCATTTTTTTCCAGGAACAAAACGCGGAGGGCCGGGGTACCCATTTCTCAATCCTCTGTTATGCTAGATCATAGAGTAGAGAGAAATTAAAGGGAAATCTGACTTTTCTTTTTTTTGCGATCGCCATTATTCAGTGAATAACAGCGATCACAAGACTGGTGACGGTAAAAACTGAAACGAACCATGTTTTCCGACGCTGGGGGGCGCTATACCCTTATTTCTCAGCACCATTAAAAAGTGGCGCTGAGTAATAAGGCCCCTTAAAGGGAATCTGTCACCCCATTTTTGCCCTATGAGAGGAGGCCACCGCCATCAGGGGCTTATCTACAGCATTCTGTAGATAAGCCCCCGATGTCACCTGAAAGTGCAGAAAAACTAGTTATATTATACTCACCCAGGGGCGTTCCGCCGTCCGGTCCAATGGGCGTCGTGTTCCGGTTCGGTGCCCCCCCATCTTGTAGCAAAGCCAGCCTCTTCTTTCAGTCCCGTCGCATCTCCTGCGCAGGCGCACTGATCTGCCCTGGTGAGGGCAGAGCAGAGTACAGCAGTGCGCAGGCGCCGGGAAAGGTCAGAGAGGTCCGGTGCCAGCGCACTGTAGTACTCTGCTCTGCCCTCACCAGGGCAGAGCAGGAGCCGCGACGGGATGGAAAGAAGAGGCTAGCTTCGCTACAAGATGGGAGGCGCCGAAAAGGACCGCGACGCCCATCAGACGGCGGACCGCCCCTGGGTGAGTATAATATCTAGTTTTTCTTCTCTTTCAGGTAACATCGGGGGCTTATCTATAGCATTACAGAATGCTGTAGATAAGCCCCTGATGGCAGTGGCCGTGTCTCATAGGGCAAAAATGGGGTGACAGATTCCCTTTAAGGGTATGTGCACACATTGCAGATTGGGCTTAGGAATTTCCTGAGTGGATTCTGCCTCTTTTGGCAGAAAACGCACATAAAAATCTGCACTTTTTTTGGCGGATTTTGTGCGTTTTCTTTGCGGACTGGCATGCGTTTTTACCCCAGCAGATTTCATCAATTCAATGGGTGTAGGAACGCAAGCAGATCCGCAAAAAGAATTGACATGCTGCAGAAAATAAACCACTGCGGATTCCGTGCGGAATTTTCTGCAGCGTGTTCACAGCATTTTTTTTTCCATTAAATAACATTAGTTGCTCAAACATTAGCGGATCTGCTTCAATTCCGCGTGTAAAATCCGCAACGTTTGCACTTAGCCTAACTGCCGCCGTTAAAAGGCGTATCGGCGGTTAAGAGGTTAAATGATTGGCTCCGCCGCGAAGAACCGAGCGCCTGTTCTTGGTTTGACCAGTCATTCTGTGCTGACAAGAGTCCCATTAACTACTGCGCACACTCGGCCAGGCTCTAATGGTCGGTCTCCTTGGCAACAAGATGTACACTAGATGACAGCTCTCATAGCGGTAGAAAGACAGCAGATAGAGAAAGCATGTCAACTGCAAACTTGCCAATTTTCTTGCTGCCTAACTTATACCAATTTCATAAGATGAGAATACCCTTTTAAAAATACAGTAATATTGCAGTAGAGTACACCCGAGTATTACAGCTGCCCCCCTTGCGGTGATCCACTGGACAATCACTTGATGTTTTAGTATGTAAAAGTGGTTCAACAATCAGGTCATCGTTTCACTAAACAGTAATGATATTTCAGGCATATGTGCCCATGAAAACACTAAAGACAGTAAAATTAAAGGGACAGTCAGCACAGGATTACTGTTCAACCCAAGTGCAGGTACTTGGTGCACCTTTGGAGTGGCCAATCATTTATATACACCTTCCCACCTGCTTGTTTTCACTCCATCTCTGCTCTATAGAGCCAGAGATGTCAAAGAAGAGGAGGCAGAGGGAAAACAAGTAGGTGGGAAGGTGTATATAAATGATTGGACCCCCCCATAAAGCACTGAGCGCCTGTGTACTTCGTTCGAACAGTCACTGTGCTGACAGTGTAAATTTCATGTGGATTTTCCGTGCTAAAAATTTGCAGCATAATAGACAACCAATGAAATTAATGAGATCTTAAAAAAATAAAAAAAAAAAACTCACCTACACTCTGCAGGTTTTCCACCTATAAACGGACCTGCTGTGCAGATTGTAAAATCAGCAACATGCCAACGCTTTGTGTTGGATTCTCTGTGATCTTCTCTTGCAGTGCCCATGGGAAACCAACTCCGCATGTGACAAATGCAGATTTTGAAGTGAAAGTGGAAAACTGCGGATATGCAGCAGAAAAGTCCATTTGCATTTACCCTAAATTTGCCCAAAAATTAGCAAGTCCTGGTACACCAACAAGCCAGAATGCTTACTATATCTATTAAGGCCCCGTCTCACATAGCGAGATCGCTATGTTTGACACAGGCCCCTGCTGTGAATCGCTGGTCGTGTCAGAAATGCCTGGACTTTTTTTTGATCGCTGGTCTCCCGCTGGCCAGCACGCATCGCTGCGTGTGACAGGCAGGAGACCAGCGACCAGCTGGTAACCAAGGTACACTTCGGGTTTCCAGGCGCGGGGCTGTGCCTGGAAACCTGATGTGTACGTTGAATACCAGCGCGCTGCTGCAGGGGAGCTGGTAACCAAGGTACACATCGGGTTTCCAGGCACTGCGCAGCGCCTGGTAACCTGACGTGTACCTTGGTTACCAGCTCCCTGCATCAGCGGGCTGGTATCCAACGTACACTACGGGTAACTAGGCGATGTTACCCACAGTGTCGCTGTCCTGATCGCTGCCTGAGCTCCCTGTTTGGCAGCTCAGCAGCGATCATGTAGCGACACACCAGTGATCCTGATCGTTGTCGGGATCGCTGGTGTGTCGCTATGTGAGACGGGGCCCTTAGAGTACTGTTGAACCCTTTAGGAAAGCACTCTGTATACTGATCTTATAGGCTGGACAGCAAGCGTCGCATTGTCCTGTGTTCTCGAGGCAATGTGTACAACTGTGGGTATACGGAGGTACAATATAGTCCCAAAGGGACCTAGGCTGTATCCGAGGCAGCAGTCTGATAATGATGAGCCTCGTCGTACATAGGCCTGTGCTATCTGAGCAATCACTAGTAAGTTCTCTGATCACAAAAGCAAATACCTTACAGTCAGTCCTTCAGCTGTTGGGCAGCTCAGCTTACCATATGCCAATGGCGGCCCAGTCATGCAGTGTATTGCATTTCCACAAAAGCTACAACTGAGGATAATGACACCAAAAGGAATGTACTATCATATTCCTCAGGGAAGACAAAGCTGGAGGACCTTACCATGACTAGCAAAGCAGAGGTCTTCAACTCTGATCTGTGTGAAGGAAGGACCAGCGAGGGATAGAAAAAGACCGTTTTTCCACATTCCCTACTGCCATCTTACAACAGCATTTCTGTAACCCTTGATACACCCGGCGTCCGTCCACGTTTGTGGTCGGTCAGCTATTTTGGGCAATTGTGGACACAGCAGGGCCTTTTTTTTTTTTTTTTTAATGACTTTTTTCATGGCCAGATGGGATATATTTTTTGATCAGCGTGGTTTTATGAGTTTGACTTTTATTATTAAAAGGTTCAGTTTTGGTGTCACTGGAATAAACTAAGTTTTTGGTGGACATATACTCCTATTTTTGGAATTTTGGGCTTCATTAAGAAAGTGTTCACTGTGGTATACGTGACTAGGTAACTTTATTCTGTAGATCAGTAGGATTACAGTGATACCAAACATAGTTTTTGTTACTTTTGCGCAATACACCATTTTAATAAAAAAAAAAGTTTAATTAGAACTTGCACCAGTTTGAGCCCGATCCCTCATATAACATATTGTATCACGTCTTTATTATGCTGGTTAGCGTTTCAGAGAATTATACACCTAGCTGCAATCGTGCAACCAGGACCTGATCCATGCAGCCTGCGGTTTGGGCAGCACAAATCAGATGATAGATTCCTCTCATAGTGCTTCAGCTTCCATCTCACGGGCAGTCAGTGGGAGGGATTGCAGTACAACAGATCTGTGAGAAGACAACCGCAAATGTGCTTATTGTGTTTGTAATACGAAAAATGTAAACTCCGCTGTACTGTATTAGTTACAATCAGGCACAGCTCTGCAGCAGAGCTGACAGCACTATGAGAGGACAACGGCTGCTGCAAATGATTGTAATGAGAGAAACTTCACTTCTGCTGTACTGTTAGTTCTGCTCTTCTGATATCAGTGCAGAGCTGTGTGTGATTACAAGAGCAGAACATGAGGCAGAACTAGATATGCGGGCCTACTGGAGAAGAAATGGACATCCGTCATCAAATTACAAAAGAAGGTAATGGAATTAGAACCGAAGCTGGTGCATTACATGTATCACACTGGTACATTACATGACTCACACCCCTTTCATTTAAAATAAGCTCTGGAGGCAAATGCTCACGCAGATCAGTGTCCGGCCCATTGATCTTAGCAGCTTTTACATATAAGAAAACCATTGATTTCTCAGGTATAAGAGACTGGATTACAGATATCGAGGTATCATTTTATTCCACTTTCTAGGATATGCATTCCCATATAGACGACTTAGGAGGTTTAATCCTGCAGTCATATTCCCTTTAAAAGGGGTTCTAAGGTGAAAATAAGTTATCCCCTATAATGATAGATCAGTGGGGATCCTACATTAGGCAGAATGGGAACATTTATTCCCATTAGAATACAACTGTAGTGTACATGCCCAACTTCTGCTCCATTCTTTCGCTATAGGACTATCAAAAAAGTTGAGCTCAGCTCTTGGCAGCCCCACAGGGAGTGGATTGGAGAGTCAGTCCAGCACGTGCACTGCTACACCATTCTAGCAGACATAAAAGTGCCCCATTCTGCCAATTGATAAAGGTCGTAGAAATCAGACCCCCGTGATCTATCACCCACTCTTTGGTTGTATGCAGGGACTGGCAGCAGGTGCCGCAGTGGCCAGGAGAGCCGTGACTAGACCCTAACACTGGGTCCCAATTGTTTGATAGTAAATGTATTGTACAGAACTAGTAACTGTTACGCGCGAAGCACCTCTGGGATAGTACACAACTGTTTTTTTATGTTATCTGAATAAAATATACGAGGGGTCGAGATTTGTCAGCGAACATTGATTATTGGGGGCTGCTCCTCCAATGGGTCATCAGCTGATTATTGGGGACAAATAACTGTAGGGATTTCTGATGCCAGTGATCAGTCTGTAATGTATAACAACACACTGGAGAGTGTTAGTGTGTGATTTCAAGATCTTGTGGGTGAGAAGCCCCTCTACCCCTGTGACGTCACAGGTCCCACAGGTGGGCAGCAGGTATGTCCTGTCACCGGGGACACGTGGCCGGTGGGGACATTAACTTCTAGATGGAAATAAGTGACATCACACCACGTGACCTGTCAGCTCCGCTGCCTGTATACAGCAGCTATGAGAAAGCCTCTGCGGCCACACCCCCGTGTGACGTCACGGGTACCCGCATACTGTTAGCTCAGTCACCCCTGCATTTTCATGTACGCTCACACCTGCCACATAGCTGAGCGTGCATCACACACAGGGTGGAGCCGTCACAGCAGAGCGCCGCTCACAGACAGACACAAGTAGGTAGAAGCCGTGCAGTGCACCGTACCTTGTTCATTCCATTACCCATGGCTGTGACTGCAGCGAGCTACACGCACAACAGGAAACAAAGCGTCACCGGCTCCGCCGCTAGTACATGTGCGTCTGGGGCTCCGCACTACGGTCACGGCCGCGCTCAGGGACTTGTCAGCTATCGGTCCGTACCAGCTGCCGCTGCTCATGCCGGGCCCGCCTCACCCCGCACTGCCTCCGCCTCCCACTGGCCTGGCTGCTGCTCGGTGCTGACCTCTGCTGGCCGCCGCCTGGACGTGCACTATCGCCTGCTGGAAACGTGGGGAGCATCTGTAATGGAAGAAAGCCATGCTCGTGCTCACACTGTGAGGCGTGCTGCCTGCGGTTTCCAAACTAAAGAGAAACGTGCAGAAAAAGGGAAGCCAGAATACAAGGACTACACATCTTTTAGCAATAATTACAGTACTAAAAACACAAAGGTGGTTGTTAGTGTAGGGTATGTTTCCACCGTTCAGATACGCAGCGCACGTCCGCTCGGTCTAAAGTGCTGCTGGCTACTGAACGCAGGTGATTCTGTTCATTGAACCGTGCGGAATGACCATGCGCCAGGTCTCATTTAACTGGTTAACCCCTTTAACAGCACCCCTGCCCATAATAATGGAAAAGGGGGAAACTGCCCACAGCAGTATAAATATACGATAGTTGGGCCAGAAGTATAAGGTATCTCCTATCCAGGGGCGGACATATCATTGGTGCATCCGATGCAGCCGCACAGGGGCCCAAGAGGTGAGGGGGCCCATTTATACCTCCAAAGCAGGTGCAGTTTTGCATTTTTAGGAGATCTTGGGCTGCAAAGGGCCCATGTAGTGTTCTTGCACAGGGGCCCTTTTCTGTCTGCGTCTGCCAGTGCTCCTATCTAATTACTAGCTCATCCTATCAAAAACTGGAGAACTCTGTTTAAAACGACAATACAAAAATCTTTCATATTCTCTGAAAAAAGGCCAAGAAAGGAAACATTTTGCCAGGGTATGTAAACTTTTGAGCACAACTGTACATCATTACATTGAATATGAATTTTGATGGATGATAGCTTCTACTGTACATGGCGTGTCTCCCAGCATCATGTCTGGAGGAGGATGGGTCTAGTAGTTCCAGCCTTGCTCCATAAAGGAGCCCCGCTAACCTATAGGAGAACACAGAGGCATGGGGATGTTCTCATAGGGGGATTTAATCACAGAAGTCTATTTGTACAGTCAGAGAAAGGGTCCGTGAAGTAGCCGCTATAAAGTGGGCTAAATACAGTAGTTACGTTTCATTGATCTTCTCTGAACCTGAAAAAAGAGAATTAGAAGACATTTATCGGATGCCACAAATCCCACAGCAATGAACATGTCAACCCTTTTCCCTAGTGCACAAAGGAGATACAAAATTCACAGGAATAGAAAAAGTGCTCAAACCTGTAAGAGGGGTGGTATAAAAAGGAAAATCCTCAATAGAGGATCTTTTTGGATATTCAAACTACAAACTAGGATCCCACAGGGGAAGACTATAAGACAGGATTTGATACTGCAATATACCCAATTAGATTTTTGTTCAGGGGTCTCCAGAGATTTTTAGATGGCATATAATTGATTATATTGTTTATATATGCTCTTTCCTTTAATCCACGTCAGGGGTTAAATCTAGTGGGTAATGGTAGCTAACTAACTAGCACACGTGCTGGAAAGTGAAGATGTATAAATCTGGTCAGTACTTACCTTCAGCAAACCATGAATAAGACTGTATAGTTGAAATGCGTCGGTTTGTTTCCAGGGTACTAGGTGGTCTGCCAACATGTAAGTTTTTATATGCAAGAAATAATCGTGAAGTTTTACTATTAAGAATCTTCGCTGGATAAATTGTTTTCCTTCCTAGTACTAGAGTGGTGCACCTTGTGGACTCAGTATGAATAGTGGGGCAGTGTGGGGTCTCAGTATGAAGAGTAGGGTAGTGTGTGGGGCTCAGTATGGAGAGTGAGGCAGCATGGGGGGTCTAAGTATGGAAAGTGGAGCAGCAAGGGGGATCTAAGTATGGAAAGTGGAGCAGCATGAGTGTTCTCAGTCTGGAGAATGGGGCAGCTTGTGGGGCTTAGTATAGTGTAGAGGCAGCGTGGGGGAATCAGTATGGAGGGGTCACAATATGGAAAGGGTGGGTGCAGTGTGAAGAAGTGGGGACAGTATGAAGATCACATAGTTTATAACTGGGCAACGTTTGGTGGGTATAATTCATAAGGGAGGACAGTGTGGGGTTTTAGTTATTAGAAGGGTTGGTATGACTGTCACAGTACAAAAGGGCAGACAATGTGGTGGTCATAGTATGTAAGGGGAGATAATGTGGTAGGAATACTTTATAGGAGAGGATAGTGTGGAAGCCATAACCCATAAAAGGGACAGCATGAGATCATTTTTTTCTGTAGGGAGGAGCAAGTTTTTATTCAGATGCACACAGTAGGGCTTATTTAGGGCACAGCATGGATGCTTATCTTTAATCAGGCAGCATTATAATGACAATGTTATTTTTAAGGACACCATGTCGGAATGTGTTAGAGAAGACTGGAGAAGAGGGAAGTCTGCAGATATGAGCTGTGGTTGTGAAAAGTCAGCAATGAATCAGGACCTATAAGGTACTTGGATCTAACATGCATTTATATTGGCCAGTTGCAGCCTTTAAACAAAGACTGGACTAACATATAAAGCCGATTGCCAGTTTTATGATAGCCTGTTGTGAGGCAGAGAGGGGAATCATATGCGAGGGTCAATATGTATCCCTCAGGATGCGGACAGAGTCCTATTAGGCCTCTTTCACACTTCAAAGATAATAAACACAACACTCAAAGAAAATACTAGGAATGAATGGTGCACAAGTAGGGTCTGCAGCCCAAAGTATGAAACAAAAATAACTTGGCACTCAATTGAGAAAAACGGAACAAAGTAATTTTTGTGCTTTCTGAAGTTTATTTGCATCCGTGTGAGATCAAAGTAAAATACATAAATGAACGTTTTCGGCCTTTCACTAATGGCCTTCATCAGATTGTATGTATAAAGCTGAAACATAACAACAAAACAACATTGTAAAAATTTGACATAAATGCAAACAAAAAACACAATAACTAGATGGAAACAAAATAAAATAATAATAATAAAACAAACCATAAACATAGTATGGAGGAGACATGTATCAGAGGTAAGATTAATATCGATCATACAGCAAGAAATATATCAAAATAGCGAAAATAGCTAGAAGTATAAGGAAGTATATTAAGGAAATTAATTCAATATATTGTATACATATCCACACAGAAAAATGTTCAATGAGTATAGAATAGAAAATACACCATAGAGAGTGCCTAATAAATGCCTGGTACAGAAAGGATATAGTGATCCAGTGTTGGTGATGGACCGACCTTAGTCACAGACATAGGTATAACCTAAAATATGAATAAGACACCTGGAAATAAAGCAATATGATATAATAAACATGTGGAATGGTATACTAATAGATAGTGTACCCAGTGTAAAACATTATTGACAAAAGAAAGGAGAGAAATAGAAAAAAAGAAAAGAAAAAAGACTAGGGTAATGGAGTAGAATAGCCTACCATACCTCATCAAAAACGGATGTAAATCAACATCTAAAAGGAACCACTGAATGTTGGTTACAAGAAGGTAACATGAGGTTAAATGCTACCTGGTTAAAGTGTAGCAGCAGCACAATGTAATGAACTGGGAAAAAAAACAAAAAAGAAATAAAATGAAGGGGGGAATGTATATATAATGTACAAAAAGACATGTCGTCTGACGTCAGTCCTAGTCCGCCAAAGAGCGAAAATAACGGATCCGTTGTATATTCATGAAAACTGATGCAGCGGATCCATTTTTAGACTGATCCGTTAAGATTGGCAAAATGAGGTTTGAGAGAGAGAGACCCCCAAATGTGTTCTGAACATTTTCTGCATACAATAACGGAGTCCGCTGTCAGATTCCGCCAAAAACGGATGACGACGGATCCGCCACCCATAGGCGTCGATTATAGAAAACTGCGGACGCGACGGATCCGTCATGGTCCGCCATTTCGACACACACAAAAAAGGTCCCAGTGTCAAAATCCGTCACTAATAAAACTGAATGGTTAATAAAACGGATCCACCAACTTTGGCGGATTTTGACTGACGTCGAACGACTGAAGTGTGA
>VIAB01001268.1:20732-39180 GCA_009801035.1 Oophaga pumilio
GTTTTTTTGTTAATTATTCTAATTTACTGCGATAATGAGATAATGACTTTTGTGTTTTTCATTGGCTGTAAGCCATAATCATCAACATTAACAGAAATAAATACTTCAAATAAATCACTTTGTTTGTAATGACTATATGAGTTTCACTTTTTGTATTGAACAACTGAAATAAATTAAGTTTTTGATGATATTCTAATTTTGTGAGATGCACCTGTATGAACCACGTAGGAGAACATGCCCAGGTGTACCAGCACAGCGAGTGGCGTCAGCAGAGAGGAACCACGTAGTAGGATATGCTTGGCCACTGTGTGCATGGCTGCAATGAACTGTTTGTATGTGGCAGCACAACCATTGTCCGTGCACATACACATGGGGCTGAGTTCTCTAGAAAACAAGCACTGTCTATCATATGCAAGGGAAGTCGCCATGATGCAAAATGAGCAAGCGTAACAGTACACTGGGCTCTTGGCCATGCTAGGGGTGCAACAAAACACACTTATTTCCATAATCATTGTTATTTTCTCAAGCATTGTGACAGACAGTGCTATTAAGATTTTGTATAGGAGCTAAGTCCCCAATGTCCCTGTATAGTTAGATTCAAAGGTATTTAGGGGCTGACAGACTCACTTTAAAAAAATGCTAATATGATGATAATTGGGTAGTTTAACATGGCAGTGTTACAGGAGGCAGATGCTTTTGCTCCTGATCAGATGTCCCATATTCCTGCCCTTACCCAAGCATACTGTATGGACCATGTAAATTTAATATTTTTAAGTTTTACAAAAGTGGGAACCAAAGTTTTAACTATTAACTAGAGTGACATAAGGTTGGATGGATACCAGTGAGTAGATGAGAATGACTAGTGTTACCTTGTATGTGTGCTAAGGACGAGCTGCCTGTACACAGATAAATGAATGCAGCACCCACTGCAGTCCATGCCGCACCCACTGCAGTCCATGCAGCACCCACTGCTGTCCATGCAGCACCCATTCTACACTTGGTCCCAGCATTCTTATGGCTTAATTCATTTCATATTTTGAAACCTTAACCAAATATTCCTACCAGTCTTTTCCATGCCGCAAAGTAAGTATCCTCTATATCCTATAGCTAGCTATGGGTTAAATGACCCATTAATACAGATTTCAATGAGGAAATGACTTTTAATCCTTTGGGAGTTAATCCCTTGAAGCTGCAGATTCGTAACATGTCCCCTTCTGATTTCTGGCAGGCGCAATGTTATCATGGACTTTGTGTGGATTCTGTTGTGCAAATACTGCAATATCCACAGCATGCCTGACCTGAGTAGTGGTAGATATGTGTGGAAATGTCCATGGATTCTGGGGACTAGAATCTATGCCAGGATTTCATGCCCACAATCCTGTCATTAATCGGAACTGGAAATGTCTGTGTATATGGGCGACATACTGGGGTTCGTCTGCCCCTTCTTTTGGTCAGAGAAGATTCAATCTGTTCATGATTTACATAGATAACGTCATCCATGTTACAGTATACTTCTTCTGCTACTGAATGGGAAATGTCTTGTTGGCAGTAGATTCATCCATGAAAAGAACGGACACCATAACAGAAAACAGATGGACCCTGTTATGGGCAATGAGTGGGGTGTCATTAATGTCCATCATAGGCAGATCCAGTTATATGGGGTGAGACCACCCTTTTTAAGGATCTTTGTAAACATTCTTCTGCCAACATTGTGTGCAATTTATGCTTTATTTTGGGAAATGGAGAAATTAACTGTGAATCATTTATCGCAGGGTGGATTTGAGGTGTGATCTCAATTTCATGTATTGATCCAAGGCAGCGCATGGATTGCCTTATGTCATGGTTTCCTGATGTAGCTAGTCACATTATGTTCTGCTGCCGCAGAGACCCTCTATTATCCATGGGTGCAGAACTACAGAGGGTGGCTCCTGGATTCAGTATGATCTGGTCGTCTCGCTATAACGTTCATAGTAACCCTGACATATACCAGCCAGACGGACATTTTTAGGGGATCTGCTTAGCACACGTGTCGAGAGCAGCCATACTATGCTCAGCCTCACTGTACATACAATAATCTGTAGGGCTGACGGTGATGGTGGTACTTGGTATTATTATACTGCCGTGTCTTTGCAATCACAAATTGCATTTCTAAAGACTATGCTAATTACTATAATTACTTTCCTGTAACATATATTATTTTATTTTAACAGAGCCTATGAACAAGCAGGAATGATGCTAAAGGTGAGATTTGGTCGCATGAACCCCAAGAAGCCATAGATTTGATTCTCGACTTCCTACCTGTTTTTGATCGTTTCTCCAATTTATTCTTAGTGCTGCAGTGTTTGAGAACTAGAACATTGACACATTTCATTACTTTCTCTTGTATTTCATTATTAGGAGATGCAGAAACTTCCTGAAGCCGTCCAGTTGATAGAGAAAGCCAGCATGATGTTTCTGGAAAACGGCACTCCTGACACGGCTGCTATGGCGTTAGAGCGGGCCGGGAAGTGAGTCCATCAGTAATAAGCCTGTCTGCTCCACTCGGTCCTGTCTTGATTACAGAATTACTCTTTGTATCATTTGATTTCAGGCTCATCGAACACGTAAATTTGGAAAAAGCCGTCCATTTATATCAGCAGTCTGCATCTGTCTTTGAGGTACGCTTGTAGACATACAGAAGTACATTAGTTTTATATACGAGCTCCCTAAACTGAATTTATCAATGGATGAATGAACACACTGATCTGTACATCTATCTACCATTTCCAGTAGAAGAGTTGGTGCCTTAGGGGCATTTTTCTGCTGAATGAAAAAAAAAAAGTTGGACTTTAACCAATAAATCACTAAAAAGTTATTTCCATGTCATACATTTATGGCATATTGACAGGATATGTCATAAATATAAAGTAGATGCGTAATCCACCAATGGGTCCTGCATTTGTTTTGAGAACTCGTGAGTCGTTCTGCAGTCAGTGGAGAGATGGTCATAATTCCCATTTAATCTGTACATGAATACATTCACCTCTCCCCTTTAGGCGGCTTGTGACGGGGCCCCGTTCTCCAGAATGATGAAGGTTCCATTGGTGGGATCCCCAACTGCTATACATTTATGGCGTATCCAGAGGAAGATGGTATTACCTCATTAATGGCATATGATACGACATGTGTATAGTGGAAAATATAAACCTCTACATGTATTCCTTTTGCCTGGATATGTCATAGTGTAACCAGATCTGGCCTGAACCATAGGTGCAAATTGCATGTGTTATAGCTGAAATACCTGATCTAGCAAAACAAACATGTAAAGTAGCAATCCAAGCTGCGTTCTCCGCATACATTGATGGCGCGGACGTGCCTGCTCAGTGTCTATTGCAGTGCAGGGGCTGTCATGGAAGGAATGCAGGAATCCTTCCTGTACATGTTTCAGAAAGGATGAGATTTGAGAACACCTTTATTTAGGAGTACTGCCTATTATGACATTCTAGATTTACAATGACTCTCAGAAGGGTCAATGAAGGCTTAATGTAGTTTGACATCTCCAAGAGTCTCGCTAATTCTTCATCGTGGAAGAGAAATCATTGTGAAGTCACTAAGTAACCCATACACTCTCCTGTAGCTTCAGCAAAACTTCTCAAAATGAGAAGTGAATGCTAAAAAAAAAATTGTAAGATTTTTTTTTGTTTGTTTGTTTTAGAAATGTTGTAATTTCCCTTCATTTTACAAATTGAAGTTTAAACTTCTCTTCAATCTTCGATAAACTTTCCTTCAAAGAGACTTTTCATCTGTAATCAGGATGTCTGATGCCACCACATCCCTATTCATGAATACACTTGCCTACATTTATTAGGTTTATCAGCCTTGGGTATGAAGTAAGATGGTAAAAGCTTAGAATTGCACAAAAATTGCATTTTTTTTTTCAGCATTCTGCCGTTTTTAAACTGCAAGTACAATTTTAAGAAAAAGAAAAACTATAAGCCAGAAATGGTGTAAAGTATAGTACAAATATATGCCTGCTCTATGCAGTAACAGATTGTAGAAGCTGTACAAAGGAGAAATCCAGCCGTTTTTCAGATAAAAATATGCAAATGGCTTTATTCCAAAATAGATTAATAATAGGCAATTCTGGTTCTAGAAAATTGTAAGAATATATCATATCATATGCATTTCAGACATGTTTTAGTCTAAAACATGTAGGATTTATTCTTACAATTTTGTAGTACCAGGTTTGTCTATTTTTCAGCTATTTGTATATTTGTATCTGGGAAAACAGATGGATTTCTCCTTTTGCATGTTGTTCCTCGCCACATCAAAGCAGGAGTGGTGCTTATCCGGGCCGAGGATTGCTGGCTGCTACAAACTGGGTGAGCTGGATCGTCCTTTTTGTTTGTAGATTTATCAGATAAAGTGCCTTTTGAGTCACATGAATCAAACAATCTTGAAATACCAGCCTTAAAGAGTTTGTCCACTACTTTACACATGGATACTAGTTGTGGGACAGCGCTACCGAGTATGTGCGACCATAGACACTAGAGACTTCTAGAGGAAGTTCTGGGAGGTGATTAAAAGTACAACAGCGGGTGCCATAATAAATATGTAACAGCATTGTTTATATACAGGAGCATTCATATATACTCTTCAACCTTGAAATTACACCAAGAAGGAAAAGTTGTGTACGGTAATTAAGATAATTGCAGGTTCAATAGAAATGTTAGGGATTTGCAAATGATGGAAAAAAGGAAGCAAAAATATTCAAACCATCTCGATTTCTTCAGTATCGAGCATTTGCTTATCATTAACATGTCTATTAGTGATGAGCGAACGTAATCGGATAAGGTATTACCTGAGCATTCTCGTGTGCTAACAGAGTGTCTTCGGCGTGCTTGAAAACTACGTTCGAGTCCCCGCAGCTGCATGTCACGGCTCCTTAACAGCTGCAACACATGCAGGGATTGCCTGTTTGTTAGGTAATCCCTGCATGTGTTATGGCTGTCACAGTCGCAAAGCCTGCAGCTGCGGGGACTCAAACATGTTATTCCAGCACGCCGAAGTCACTCGGTTAGCACCCGAGCATACTTGAATAACACCTTATCCGAGCACATTCGCTCATCACTAATGTCTATCAATCCTGTGATGTGACTTTTCCTTCTTGATGTTGTTATATCAATGTTGTTGAGTGAAAAAGTATGCTTTTGGGATATGTTGTCTAACTGTCCTATCTTTACCGGCCATGGCGGAAGAAATGACTGAGCTGCAGCAGCACATTTTGAATACTATGAAACATTACTGACCTGTACACGTAACTTTTTCTTTGGTAAATCGTAAGCATTCTATCTACTTCTACAGAATGAAGAACGTTTACGACAAGCAGTGGAACTTCTAGGCAAGGCTTCAAGACTTCTAGTGCGAGCTCGCCGGTACGGTTTTCCTGTCACGCTATCACAATATGCATCATCACCCGTAGGTTATAAAAAGATCAGTTTAACATGTACATAATTAAAAAGTCATGAAGCATATGTTAAATGGATGTCTGTGATGGGTGCTCTATGTTGGCATCCATCACCCACAGCCTTTCATCTGAAAAAAGACATATACTGGCTTGGCGGAGGCCAAAAGGACATTCTTATCTGGTTTAGTAATTACTGACATTTCCCATACTTGATAATGGTAGAAAACGTTGTTTTACAACTTTTCATTGTTCCAGTGAAAATGTAAGAATAAATTAGCATCTGGATATCGCCATCTCTCTTGGCAATGGGGCGAATGTCTATAGTGTCTGCTGCATGTCACACTATGTAGTGTCAATAACCATCTTAGTTGTGTATTATCTGGGTGGTTGCTGCATAAACTTTGGTGACCGTTGAATATGAAACGGCTGCAGTGTTGTCTCCGATCAAACCTGAGTAGAAATGACAGAGAACAGCTTTTCTTGCAGCACCTCTGCCGCTCTGATCTTGCGATTGGCGGGTTTCTGACTTCTGTGACCCTGTCACCGCTGCCAAGTACTGCTACCCCATTATAAGTAAAGTGTCAGCACCAATCCTGACAAAGCCACTGAAATGTCCTCAGTAAAATAATGATTTCTGCACATAATAGATAATCCAGTTAGCGCTGATGCTGCCTTGGACATATGTACAATACAAATGCAATGAGTTGTAGCTCGGCCACCACCTTGTCTGTCTGTTATAGAGATGTTTGTGTAGTATAAATGCTCATGTTATGTTCTTTCAGGCTTGATGAAGCTGTAGTGTCCATACTAAAGGAGAAAAATATGTACAAAGAAATAGAAAATTATCCGACATGTTATAAGGTATGGAGCGCTATCATCTAGACTGGGTGTTTGGGCAGTAGAGGGTTGAAGCGTTTGCATTTTAGCTACACTTATTTAATGCCTATTTCACAGAAGTGAGATATTGCTGAATGTTGGATTATAAATGTAAAGGGGTTTGTCTGCAAATGCCACAAATGGTTAATAAATACATCCACTAAATTAGTTTTTAAGGGTAAATAGGCAAGGGATCTGCGGGTAAACCAGAAAGGTGTCTGGTCAATTGTAATACCGGTTTCCTTGAGGGCCTTGCACAGGGCTTTCCGTTTATTGGGTGTATGTATGTAATATAGATATATATCGCACACATATTAGATAGGTATATACAGCATTGTGGCTCAGTAGTTAGCTGTGTTGCGTTGGGTGGGGTTCTAGGTTCATAACCCACCAAGGACAACATCTTTAAGTAGTTTTGTGGGTTTCCTCCCGGTTCTCTGGTTTCCTGCCGCAGTCTAAAAACATACTGATTTTAGAATTTAGATTGTGAGCCCAAAAAGATACAGTAATGACGAAGTCTGCAAAGCGCTGCGGAATATGATGGCGCTATATAAGAAAAGCATAATAAAGGAATACACACATGTAGATAGATTTATCTCTCTATAAATCTATATATTTAATTATCTTTATAAATTGCACAGATATTGAGTTGACATCACTGAATGTGTGCAAGGTTTTTGAAATGGTTATTATCATTAATCCACGTCTTTATATATTAGGATATGTAAAAAGTAGGTTTATTTAGCAAATTTTCAATGTCATTTCACTGACTATGAACTAATGAAAATTGGACATTGCTTTTGAATTGTAGCTCGACAGAAAGAAAAAAAATAATGAAAGTGGCCTGGACAAAACTGATGGTACCTTTTTAAATAAGATTGAAAATAATTTGACCATAGGGACATGTTAAATGAAGGTTTGTCCTGTAATTAGTGTCAATAAACATGTAATCAGTCAGTTGGCCTGTATGAAATATGAAAAGTAGTCACTGTGCTGTTTTGTATCATTGTGTGTACCACACTGAACATGGATCTAAGGAGAAAGTTATCTCAAGAGATTAGAAAGAAAATTATAGACATGTTAAACATAAAGAGGCTATAAGACGATGTCCAAACAGCTAACGTTCCTGTTACTATAGGTGCATACATTGTTCAGAAGTTTAAAGGGAACCTGTCATGTAAAAAAATGCTGTTAACCTTCAGATATTGGATTAATCTGCAGGTTAATAGTGTTCAGACACCGTGTAGCTGCCACACAAAGAGCCCCGCTGCTGGGAGGAAACGTTATTCTTCCCGGCTGCTGGGAGGAAACGTTATTCTTCCCGGCAGCCTCGCTCTTTGAATCCTAGTGGTGGCGCAGGCACGGTTTCAGTCCCCGCTCTTTGCATAGTGAGTGGCAGTTCCGTTCAACCCCTTCTCGACGGGACCAATTTCCGCCTTTTAATTTTGTTTTTTTCCTCCACCTCCACCTCAACCACCAGGGTTGTGAAACAAAAGATTTAAGTTGAGACTCCATAAATTTTGTCCAGGTTAGTTCTGCTCAATCACAACTCAAAAGCAATGTCTGATTTTCCGTAGTTAATATTCAGTAAATATAACTAGAACATTACTCTTCTTAGTTTCAAGTTATTTCAGAGGCCATTGTGGGTTTTTCTTAATTAATCAGGAGGGGACCAACAGTTTTGTCCACATTTGTAGATTAGTAATCACCAAAAAAGCAGAAATCTGAAAAAAAAAAAAGATGGCAACATGTAAGCTTAGTAGATTTCTCCCTCCCACTCTTTCCTCTTATTGGCATTATACAAGGTAGGGAGGTTTTGGAGTTTTATCCTGGAAGATATATTTTCTTGTAATTGACTAAAAAGTTAAAGGGATTGTGCAGAACTTGGGTGTTGATGACCAGTCCTTAGGATAGGTTATCAATATCAGATTAGTGGAGGTCTGGCACCCCACCACTCTGCGGTGTTACGCTCCAGTGGCAGCCAGATGTAGACATTGTACAGAGTGGAACTTCACAGCTCCGTACGCTGTGTGGTGGCCATTCTCAGGTACTGCAGCTAATTACAAGCAGGCGTCACAGAATTGCTCTGATTTCTGTCAGTTTTTGAAAAGCTTATTACATGAAAATATTGAATGAATTCATAAAGAACAAGGTATTGCTGACACAGATGCTTTGTTTTGTCCTTTGTAATTACATTTCGTATTGCTGACTATGTTTCTTATTTTATGTAGAAAACTATTGCTCAGGTGTTAGTCCATCTTCATAGGAATGACTACGTTGCTGCAGAGAAGTGTGTCAGAGAGAGTTACAGGTAAAAAAAATCTGTGCTAAAGGAGACAGAACCTGACTGTATGTGCATCGTATGCCGGACAGTGTTTCATTTACATAGCGGAAAGCTGGACTCCCACCAATGCAAGCAACATGGACAGCGTTAGGCCACAATCACACTTAGTTTATATTCCCTAGCTGGTTTTTGCTTTACTACTAGGCCACGTTCACACGTTCAGTATTTGGTGAGTTTTTTACCTCAGTATTTGTAAGCCATAACCAGGAGTGGGTGATAAATACAGAAGTGGTGACATGTTTTTATTAGACTTTTCCTCCTGGTTTTGGCTTACAAATACTGAGGTAAAAAACTGAATATGTCGTAATGGAAATATTTGCCCCTCTTCAGTGTTTTGGATCCTATATTAGTTTTGACTTGCAAAATACGAACCTAAATATACAAGCGAAAATGGACCTTTGGGCGCACACATGCAGGCAAGCAGCTGACTGGCAATGAGGGTGAGGGTCTTTGACAAAAAGTCCTATAATGGCTGAGCTTCATAAAAGTCATGAGGGCATCACTTTTAGACAATAATACACTATGAATGTTGTAAATGCTGGGGGGGGGTTCATAGGCTTTGGGCAACATTCAGTCAACTGTTTTTAGTGTGCTGTCTGTGTGCACAGTTGACCATGGACTGACCAGTGGTAGCCTACGTGCTAGTGTCCATGAACGATCTTCCACCTGGATCTCAGATCTGCGTGGAAAAAAAAAATGTCAGCCTGCATTGTTCTGGTCTGTTTTAGGATGAGCATAGGACATGTATTGGCAGGCTTCTCCACGATGTGAATGAGCACAGAGAGCTACACATGGAGCCTGTCACATCCACAATTTTCCTGTGTGACTGGCCACATTATTCCGATGATCTAAACCTAGTCTATGGAGCTGTCCATGTAAGCATCGCTGATACTGCCCTAGCACCCAATCACATCATTTCTTTAATGGTCAAAGCCTCACTGAAATAATCAAAAGCTGAAATGATAGCTGTAGGCAAAAAAACATTTTGATATTGTGGCCCTTGAAGGAGGATGAGATTGGTTGCTCTCATGAAGCCTCAGTTATAGTCGGTCTGCTCATTCTGCACGTTAATTGCCCTCCTATTAGTGCTCCCACGTACGGCTCTTTCGTTTCCATTTCTTTTACTTTAGAGGGATGCAGGACCCGTCAATAAACTAATTTTGCAGAGTAAGCCTATTGCTAATAGTAAAGTGGTTCATGCTTCCTTCCCTGACAGCTGACAAGCGCAGCGTTCTTCTGCAAAGAGCTTTTTCATTGAATTACCGTGTATTGTTTAGTATGGAAATCAATAAGAACTCAATTGTGTGACCTTGTATACAATAAAACAATTTACTAACCAAGGGGATTGCATCACCAATAATCTGCAAACATATTGTTTACATTGTTTTCTAAGGAAAAAAGTCACGAAAGGTGTCAAATATTCTGCAACCTTTAAATGACTTTCTCAACTTTTCTGAATATCTGAATATTAGATGTCAGATACTTTCTACATGTCCACACGGGGAGATGGCGTCATTGCAGTCCTTCTCTAGACTAATGGATTTAGATCTGTAAATATATCTATTGTGTACTGAATTGATCAGGTATTTTTGTGGTTACTTAGATTTAGACCTGAATAGTCTAAATGGATTCTGAAGTTGTAAATTCTGTTTATGCAACTGAGAACGATAGTCGCAGCCGGTGAAAATTCATTCCCCACCATGGCTATAGGATCACAATGTAGCTGTGGTGCTGAGATCGGACGCCCTCTGATCAGACACAATAATAAAAGTGGAGGTAACACATAGTATTAGTATGACTTGAATTAAATGGTCTGGCACCTGTTGTTGGCAGATTAAAATATTTCTCATTGTGTCTTATAGTAGTGCGTACTGAATAATTAACGTTATTCACAATAGTCATTTACTCCTTGATTGCATTTTACCTTGAATTCTGATTGTATTTTTTTGTTTAGTATTCCAGGTTTCAGTGGCAGTGAGGACTGTACTGCACTGGAACAGCTACTAGAAGGGTACGATCAGCAAGACCAGGACCAGGTGTATGAAGTTTGCAACTCGCCTCTTTTTAAATACATGGATAATGATGTAAGTGCCCAGAATGTTCTTTTTAGTATTTAGTGAGCGTATAAATGCTATTAAAAATATTAAACTTTGAAAGGGTTGTCCAGCCATTTAAATATAAAAAATTTTTTGTTAGATGATACAAAAAAAAAATGTTTTTTTTTAGTGATGCCCCCATCGTGCTCTATTATCAATATTTCCAGGTCCAGAATTTATGTCTGGATATAGATAAAAAATAATCAGAATTTTAGGCACACATTGTATATTAGTATGTATGGCAATTACAGTTTTATTTACTTAACCCCTTAATGACCAATGACAAATCTATCCATTTTTGGAACCTCCCCCTGTTTGGTGTGGGCTCCAGCGACGAGCCCACACCTTTTCCGGCACATAACAGCTGATCTGGTCAGCTGACGTGCCGCGAACAGCCACGGGAGGAATCTCGATCCTACCGCGGCTGTTAACCCATTAAATGCCTCTGTCAAACACTGACAGCGGCATTTAACATGCATTTTCGGCAATCGCGTCGGAAATCCACCCATCGGTGACCCCCCGTCACATGATCGCGTGTCACCGATGGGTTGACATGACAACCATGTCAAAGCAACCTATTTTGCTTTAATTATTGTATTGTTAACGTTGTTACTTATGACTTGTGTTTTGAAACTGTTAAAATGTAAAGCGCTGCGGAATATGTTGGCGCTATATAAATAAAGGTTATTATTATTATTACAACCAGAGGTCTCCTCGAGAGCTGCCGCCACCCGATGGTTGGCACTCATAGCAAGTGAGGTATTCTGCTACATGCAGGCGATCTGATCATCACCTGTATGTAGCAGAGCCGATCAGGTTATTGCAACTTCTAGTCTGCTATAAAGACTATTGAAGCATGCCAAAAGTAAAAAAAAAATGTTTTTAAAAATATATAAAAATTAAAGTTCAAATCGCCCCAATTCGCCCCATTCAAAATAAAACAATAAAAAAAATCAAACATACACATATTTTGTATCCACGCGTTCAGAATCGCCCGATCTGTCAATTAAAAAAAAGGATTAATCTGATTGCTAAATGGCGTAGCGAGAAACAAAGTCAAAACGCCAGAATTACGTTTTTTTGGTCACCTCGACATTGCATTAAAATGCAATAACGGGTGATCAAAAGATCGTATCTGCACCAAAATGGTATCATTAAAAACGTCAGCTCGGTACGCAAAAAATAAGCCCTCACCCAACCCCAGATCACGAAAAATGGAGACGCTACGGGTATCGGTAAATGGCACAATTTTTTCTTTTTAAGCAAAGTTTTGAATTTATTTTTCACAACTTAGATAAAAAAGAACCTAGACATGTTTGGTGTCTATGAACTCGTAATGACCTGGAGAATCATAATGGCAGGTCAGTTATACTATTTAGTGAACCTAGTAAAAAAAAAAAAGCAAAACAAAAACCAACTGTGGGATTGCACTTTTTTTGCAATTTCACCGCACTTTGAATTTTTTCCAGTTTTCCAGGACACAATATCTTAAAACCAATGATGTAGTACAAAAGTACAACTCGTCCCGCAGAAACAAGCCCACGCAAGGCCGTATTGACTAAAAAATAAAAAAGGCTCTTGGAAGAAGGGTAGCAAAAAATTAAAACGCAAAACCAAAAATACCTCCGGTCATGAAGGGGTTAATGGGGTAGACCCACAAACAAAAGTACATTTTAATTAATAGATTTTGGAATAATAATAATTTCCACAATTGGATGTGTTAAAGAAAAAAAAAAAAAAAATCCTGTGCTGAGATAATCTTATAAGTGTGTCCGTACTGTGTAATGGCTGTGTCTGACCGTACAGGGATATGGATGGCAACTACCACAGCTCCTTTGCGCTCTGTTGCTTGCTCAGATCAGCAGTAACGAGCTGACAACAGAGTGTTGTGTAAATACGTGGTGTGCAGACAGCAGCGTCGTCCCTTCAAATGACATCACTGGTCTCTGCACGCTGGGTATTCTGACAACATGCTCTGTTGCCGGCTCATTACTGCTGATCTGAGCTGGCAACAGAGCACGCGCTGTCATTGTGCACATCGCACAGCCCCTAAAACAAGCGTCACTGATGACGTTTCATTTCAGGCAAGGGCTACAAAGGTGACTGTAGCCTCTGAACCCCGTGGACTGTTCATGTAAGCATCCCAGCATGCATTGGGATTCTCAAACGAAGAGTCATCAAAAAGGAAGTAAAAAAAAAAAGAAAAGCAGTTAGTGTAGTTATAGAATTTTTAATTTGCGTATATTGGCAAATGGTTTAGATTTTGGCACTAAATGGATATTTAGGGTGAAAATTACCTTGGACTCCAGACCACCTCTTTAATTACTTACATGATGCTTTATAGCTGATTGTGTTGTAAAGCATTTTTGTATATTCATATTACACTGTCAGGTTTTGATCTACCTGGTGGACCGGAGAGCCTTTATTAGCCCGTAGCTGTACTGCCCACCTCCTTTGTCCAACAATTTTAATTTAGCAGTTAATATTAAAAGTGGTATCTCGTTAAATAAATGGTGAGGATCACAATTTTCTCTAATCTTGGCCTTTACAATGAGAGTCTGGAGAGTAATATGCAGAATGCCAAAAGTAGAAGCATTTGGATCTAGTCAATAGGAAATAGAAAGTTTAAGGGGCAACATTGTTAAATTAGACAGGCTTTTTTGTAAAACTTGAGCCACATTTTAACATTTCATTTGTGTTGTGATAGTATGCCAAGCTGGCATTGAGCTTGGTTGTTCCAGGAGGTGGCACAAAAAAGAAATCTCCAGCAGCCTCACAGAACGGTGTATCCCAACCAACACAACCGGGCGGCTCTCAAGTTGAAGAAGATGATGATGAATATGCCGGAGGCCTCTGTTAGGATTGTCCATCTTGCCAAGGCTGCACACATGCATATCTGACCTCTAGCCCATCCCTTATATCTACAAAATACACCACAGCGGATATAATATGAGATGTTTAATGATTTGCTTTGTTTCATGGCATTAGAAAAAAAATTCTACTTCTACCACATTCTGTCTGTACAAAAGTTCCACTATATATGAGTATGGATATGGATCAATATTATTCCCCTGCTGCACAGTTAGCCTTTATATCTAGAAACCATCCTTGTGGCATGTAACTTTGTCATTGACAGATGATTGGGTGCGTTTAATTATTATGTTTGTACAAATGTGTTTTCCTGTAAATTACTGGAAGTAATTGTGACATGGCGATTAAATATTTATAACTCAACCTGTATGTCTGATGCCTGTACTTCAGTACCACCATTTGTACACCTCCTCTGCGGCAGCAACATATCAGCGGCGTACAATCTTTTTTTTATCTTGGGGCCTTATTGTCAGATTGAACCAATGCCATGGCCTGCAATAAAACATCATAAACCTACTACATAGATATTTATTAGGTGATTATTCCATATTTAGGACTCCCACCCACCAAGGAAATAGAGGTTTTCTTCTCTCCGATTCACAATCCAGAAAGGCAGGGACCATGGATTCAGCTTTTCCCATAGTACCGTACACTGCTCAAAAAAATAAAGGGAACACTAAAATACCACATCCTAGATATCACTGAATTATTCTAGTTGCAAATCTTTATTCATTACATAGTGGTATGCGTTGAGAACAGTAAAACATACAAATGATAAATGAAAATCATAATATCTCATGGAGGTCTGGATTTGGAATAAAACTCAAAATCAAAGTGGAAAATCAAATTACAGGCTGATCCAACTTCAGTGGAAATGCCTCAAGATGACAAAATGATGCTCAGTAATGTGTGTGGCCTCCACGTGCCTATATGACCTCCCTACAACGCCTTCTCCTGAGGGATCTTTTCCCAGACCTGGATTAAAGCATCAGTCAAATCCTGGATAGTCTGTGGTGCAACATGGTGTTGGTGGCTGGAACGAGATATGATGTCCCAGATGTGCTTGCTTGGATTCAAGTCTGGGGAACGGGCAGACCAGTTCAAATTATGAATGCCTTCATCATGCAAGAACTGCTGACACTTCATCCACATGAGGCCTAGCATTGTCATGCACGAGAAGGAGCCCAGAGCCAAGTGCACCTGCATATGGTCTCACAATGGGTCTGAGGATCTCATCCCGGTACGTAATTGCAGTCAGAGTACCTCTGGCTTGCACATGAAGGGCTGTGTAACTCTCCAAAGAAATGCCTTCCCACACCATTAGTGACCCACTGACAAAATGGTCATGCTGGAGGATGTTGCAGGCAGCACAACGTTCTGCACGGCGTCTTCAGTCTGTCATGTCTGTCACATGTGCTCAGTGTGAACCTGCTCTTGTCCGTGAAGTGCACATGGCACCAATGTCGAATCTGCCAATGTTGGTGTTCTCTGGCAAATGTTAATCGCCCTGCACGGTGTTGGGCCGTAAGCACTTGTGGATGTCGGACCCGCATACCATATTTTTCAGGGTGCAGCCAAGCCCAGCACTTTGGGTCCTGTATACAGGGGTGTTCGCATTGGATGCATTTAGAGAGTTCTGGCCAGTTTGCCTAATCGAATAGAATGGGCGTGACTAATAGGCTGTGAACCAGGCACTAAGCATGTGAACAGTGCCCTATTGTGCAAATGTATTTCTAAGCAGTCACCCCCTCCATGAATGGGTAGGTGGTGAGTGACTGTCTATTTAGTATTTTTCACCTGTGTTTTGCAACATCTTTGCTATATGGGCTGGCTGCATCCTATAGTGCATTTGTTCCAAGACCTGGGCAGGTAAGCGGTGCTGCGCCCTTTTTCTGCTGTATTTTTGTGGATATTCAGTCCTCTTGTGGCTTTGCTATCAGTTTAGTGAGAGCAATGACAATGCAAAAATGACCAAAACAGACAAAAAGGATGAGAACAGAGAAATGGTCTGTGGTCACCCCTGCAGAACCACTCCTTTATTTTTTCAGCAGTATAGATTTGTTCCCTTCTCCTGTAAATTACAATGATTATGGCAGCACTCGTGTTCGGCCACTTCTTTACTTCTACTCCTTATCTAGATGATGACATGACCACCCAGTGCACCATTAATGGTTACCTATACCTATGGTGCTACTTGACACTTGTCTACTCCCTATCATGGAAAATACATATGAGCAGCCATTAGACGGTCAGGAAAGCACCATACAGACAGCCATTGATGACCTTTGACAACACTGATTTATGTGAATGCATAGTCTCGCCTGCTAGAGAATGCAGTGCTGCCTGGTGATTTAAAACCGCAGGGCAAATCCGCACAAAAACTGCAGAAAATCCGCAATGAATCCGCAGGTGTAAAAACGCAGGGAAAAAACACAGAAAATCCGCAGGTAAAACGCAGGTCATTTTACCTGCGGATTTAGCAAAATCCGCAAGTGAATCCGCAACGTGTGCACATACCCTAATATGTCCATCTAGAGATGGACTCTTAAAAAAAAAATCAGGATTATACAAATCTGACATGGATTTTCAAAGTAAGTACACCATTCTCATGAGGCCTAAGAGATCTATTTAGTAATGTATGTAGTTTATGTCGTAAAATCTGGTGGCAGATCAACTTTAATCATTTGTGGACAGCTAATCTTGTCCATAATGAATAGGTATATTTCTAACCAAGGCCATTGCTACTTATTCATACATGTAACTACATTTGCTAATGTTATGTGACCTGGCATGCCTTACACAGATCAGACAGTAGGAGGAGCTATTCCTCAACCTGAGTAATATACAAGTATGAGGCCATTCAACTGGAGCACAGATCCCAGAACCACGTCCAGAATGAGATTCTCTAGTTTTGGCTGTTACCAGACGATCTGTGCACCTCTGTCGCTGCCATTGTTTTTCCCTCTTTAGCACTAAATAAAGCATTGCCTTATGATTTCAACTGAAAATATAGAAAGCTAATTAAACTGGGGTCACATTTTTCTAAATACAGTAAGGTCCAGAAATATTTAGACAGACCGAATCATCATGATTTTGGCTCTGCAGGCCATTATTTTGGATTGAAAATTAAACAAATGGGATGCAATCGAAGTGTAGACTTTAAGGTTTAATTAAAGGGGCTGAACAAAAATAACCTATGAAATATTTTGGCATTGTAACCGTCTTTCTACAAAGCCTCCTCATTTCAGGGGCTCAAAAGTAATTGGACAAATTAACTTCACCTTAAATAAAATGTTTATTTTTTAATACTTTTATTGAGATGGTCTTGGCAATAGTCCCTCATAGGTCAGCCAGGGAATTTAACGAGAGTATAAAGTCAAAATTTAGTTGTCTTAAGTAGTCAAATTTTGTAAGAATCCATTTTTAAGGAGAAGTTTAAGTAAATCTTCTGCCACTGAAAATACTGATTATAGAACATTTTTTCTTCAAAGGGAATGGTGTTCCCGGGGTTGTGCCAACGACACTCCAAATCCGCTTTGAAAAATCCCGCACTTGCGCAGTGTCGATTGGTGAACCACGCATGTGTCGTGATGAGCGGCTCCCCGCACGTGCGCACTGAAGCTGTGTGTAGTACTCGGCTTCATTGACTGTGTGTGGCCGGAGCCGCTCGTCATGGCACATGTGCAGCTCCCCACTCAACGCTGCGCAAGTGCGGATTTTTTCAAAGCGGACGTTGGCGCGACCCGGGAATATCATTTAAATTGCGTGGGCGGCAGGATCCGTGACTGAATAAAATGAAGCACATCCCTACGACTAAATGAGCAGATATGATCTAACTATATAAAGTGTTTTTTGCACATGATTAGACTGTTTTTAATGGAAAAACGTGTTAATGATGCACATTGCATCACTAACAACGCACAGGGGACAGTTTACCTACTAAAAATGACATGACAGGTTCCCGTTAAATTGAAGTTCAAAATCTTTTCTGTACCTGTACAGATATTAGCAAAAATCTATCCATTCTTCTGGCAATGTTTATATAGTTAATAAAGTAACTCCAGCTAGCAAGGAGGGAATATTTACGTGAATGATCTGGCCTGTGGGCTTAGATGAGACCACATTGCATGGGATATGCTGCTGGGTCCCGTCACATGTTATATTACTGGGCCCCTTCTATGTTTTTGTAAGTCAGCCTTTCTTGCAATACTTGTTGATTTAACAGTAAGAAAACCCTCCAAGGATAAAACAAATCTGGAAGCAATTGAAATGTTGGAATAGTGATTCGAAAGCTCATGGCCAATTTGATTTAGAAAAATGAAAGTGTATTAAGCCCTTTTTTCCACACTGTATCCGCCGATGCTCCCATGGTTGAACCTTAACCCTTCAAAATTCCAGGAGGTCAAAGGTAAATAAATCTATTGAAAAAACTGTGAATAAATGGAAAAAATAGACATCATGCTCATATTTCTCTCGTCCAAACTGTCAACAATCTCACAAAATGGAAGCAATTTCAGACCTAAAGAGTAACTGTAATAAAGGGGATTGTGTATCCTTTCCCTAAATTCTCAATAGCATTATATGGCCAACTAAAGAAATATCTTTGTATCTCTCAAGACTGAAAAGAGGCCCTACGAATGATTGTCAAATCTCTCAGTTCTGTTCTAGTCCGGATGTGCAATGGATTGGTTAAATAGCTCGAAGACCAGTTTTCTAGGATTTGAGGGCTAATTGTATGATAATCTAAATATTTAGGCTTTTAGGTTTATATATTATGTGAGCAGTTGCCTAATTAAGGCTAAGGACCCCGTCACA
>VIAB01001268.1:73378-85721 GCA_009801035.1 Oophaga pumilio
TTTGAGGGAGGGCTTTTTGAGGATCAGCACTGACTCATTTAATATCATTGGTCAGAGTGCAATGTGTTGTTTTCTCGCATTGCACTCGTCTGATTTATACGCTCGTGTGAGCGAGCCCAAAAGGGTACAAGAAAGATTGCTGAACGTCACATACGCAAACAACCTTCTGAGAAAATCTATGAACATATTTAACCAAAATAGATCTTTTTGATAATACATACCAGCATTATGTTTGTAGATGATAATATGACGTATAAAAACAAAAGTGCACCCTACCAAAGAAAGCAGTAATGGAGGATTTGCTATGTTGTAGGACTGCATTGGAGCTGGTATAGATTTCATTTTCTGCCGCACAAGCAGCTGAAAAGTTGCACCACAATTATTAAGAGCTATAACTGTAGAAAAAAGACATAGACCGCACATCTAAAAATCATACATTGATCTGTTGTGTCTAAGCAAAAATGTATAAAAATTAACAAAAGGTTCTTAATTAACAATCTGATCAGACTCTATGAAGCCCACTGTCACATTACGGTGAACCTGTCGGTGGGTCCTATGAGGTGTGGCATCAATGTGCTAACCACCGCAGAATCGACAGTGCATCAAGAGTGAGAAAGACCTGGTTCCCCACAACACCCATGCTGCAAGGCAAAGCGCCCATGGCTGCAAGACACTCCAAAGGCACAATATCACAGCATCAAATGCTGTGTCCTCTATCTCTACCACCATAATAGAATGTGTTTTATGTCAACTAGAACATGCTAAATTTATCTAGTGATTTCCATTTCCTTCTGAATAAAGGAATCACAGAGGGTTTCACCATAACGTTATCATAGTGCTGCCTGGACGTTATGTTTATAAATGTGAGTGCTACAAAGATATAACCGCAGTTGTTTGTAATTTTAGATTTGTTCGTTCATTTACATCATACAACACTTGTCTAAGCACATTCTTAAAGTGGCTAAAGTGTTTAGTATTGTAGAAGGTGGATACTGAACAAAGGCGCTATGTAGCCGGAATAAGTAGAATGCAATAGAAAGGAACATAGACACATTCAGCACATTGCACAAGTCAAGACTCTGCCAAACAAACGCATTCCAAAAAAGTGATGTGTCCCCATATTATGGAAAAAAGCTTTTGCCACAATAGTGTATTTATAGATAATCTATCACAATATTAGCACAGATGAACGTTACTGCAGTTTGTGAATTTTACTTCATATAGCCAAACAAGGCGATTACAATTTGGTATGTTGTACAGGTCACAGAACAGTGGTACTATTTTGATTCATGCTCATTAAATACAGTCATGTCCAAAATTTAGAGTTTAGTCTAAGTAGTAGAGTAAAATTATAACCATAAAGCTATCTTAATAATTTAGAATGCAAACATATCCAGTTAGCATTTCAGATGTAGCGGGTTATTTCTTAGATATTTGTCCTCAATCATGTGCCATCAGGTGGCACTTTCAGGTCAGCAAAGGTAGTATTTCTCCTTTCTTCTACGTTAGTTTCAGGCCCCTTAGTAGACACACTGTATGTCTTGATGCTATTTCTCTTTAGTCATCTATGATTTCTTTACTAATAGTCTGGTCTGACAACTGCCAGTGCTTGCCAAATATCTTGACTTCTAAATCTTTACTGCATCATTTCTTGGCTTTAATGTCAATTACAGTCCCTTGAACGTTTTCCTGTAACAACTACAAACTTTTGTATTTTATTGAGATTTTATGTGATATACCAACACAAAGTAGTATTTGTTAAGTGTAAAGGAAATGATGCATGATATTCTAATTATTTTAAAAGTAGAAATCTGAAAATTGTGGTATACATTTGTATTCAGCCCCCTGTAGTCTGATACCCCTAAAGAAAATCCTGAGTGACCAATTTCCTCCATAAGTCACATAATTAGCTAATTGAGTCCACGTGTGTGTAATTTATTCTCAGTACAACTACAGCTATTCTGAGAAGGCCTCAGAGGTTCCTTTGAGAACATTAGGGGTCAAAGAGCATCAAGAAAACCAAGGAAAAGGTCAGGAATAAAGTTGTAGAGAAGAGTAAAGCAAGGTTAGGCTATAAAAAAAATAGCCCAAGCTCTGAACATCTCAGGAAGCACTGTTCAATCCATCATCCAAAAATGGAAGGAGTATGGGACAACTGCAAACCTACCAAGATACAACTGACCACCTAAATTGACATCCCAAGAAAGGAGAGCAATAATTAAAGAATCAGCCAAGAGGCCCATGGTATCATGGGTGTGTCAGATGCTACAGACATGCACTCTGCATCTGGCTGCAGAAGGTCTCTGCATTTGGCATTGCAGATACCTTCTTAATTCTACTGACTTTTGGACCCAGTGGCAACCTCCCTTTGGCTCTAGTTGACACACCCGGACCTGGGTGTTTATAAACTCTCAGTCTGCTTCAGGGAGCCACTGGTGATATTCACATTTTCTCTTGTGAAGGCTTGGAGCTGTTGCAGTCGGCTTACTTCCTCTCTGGTGCTGTTGGAGGACGTTTGGTGTTACCTCTCTGAGTCTGCTCAAGCTAAGTTGCTTCCACCTTGTTTGTCTCCCTTCTTCTCTTTAGTGTACAGTGTGGACTAACTAGTGCTCATCCCCCCCTTCCTTATTCAGGGCCTAGCTCTAAGTATATATAGGGCTCAGGTGCCTGCTCGGTGATTGGTGAGGAATCAATATTGATATGGTAGGGGAGGCAGGGTGCTATTAGATCTGCCTAGGGGTCTCCACTCCCCCTTTCCAAAGCTTTTGGGCTTCCTTCCCCTCGTGTTGTACTTAGTCTTCCCACACTGTGCGTGACATTAGCACCGGTCCTGCATATTTAGGAAAAAAAAACCTTGACATGTGTTTTTATTTGTGCGTGGCTTTTCTCCCTTGGGCGTGTTTCTTTTCCTATTCTCTCTTGGTTATGGATCCGGTTGCAGGGCTGGCAGAGCAGCTACGCTGTCTGTCTCTGGAAGTGAATGACCTCCGCTATGAGGTTCAGCAGCAGCAATAGTGGCAGCATGTCGCTGATGTTGGGGTCTCAGCAGGTAGGCCGGTTCAGCTGGAACCCAAGGTTGCCCTCCTGGACAGGTTTTCCGGAGGTAGAGGTAAAGTTTTTTGTGTTCAAGGAAGCTTGCAACTTGTATTTTAAACATCATCCTCACTCCTCCTGAGATGAGGAGCAACAAGTTGGTATTGTGAATTATCTGCTGCAAGGAGATCTTCAATCCTATGCTTTCTCTTTGCCGCAGGATTTGGTTTGTCTCCAGTCTGTGGAGGGATTTTTTGGGCTCTAGCCCTTATCTATGATGACCCTGACCGAGTTTCTTTGGCTGAGTCTAGATTGCGTCGCCTTCAGCAGGGGAATCAGTCTGTGGAGATGTATGGCTCCGAATTCCGCAGATGAGCAACTGATACAAAATGGAATGACCCGGCTCTCAGAAGCCAATTTCTTCAGGGCTTTACTGCAAGGTTGAAGAATGCTTTGGCAGTGTATGTAACCCCTGAGTACTTGGAGGCTGCTATGTCACTGGATATATATGTTGATAGACGCCTTCGGGATTGGTGGGTAAGACTATCTTCTCTGGAGCCTCTTTTTCGGGGTATTGCCCCTTTACCAGGGGAGCAGTCCAACGGTGAACCAGTTCTGGGGAAGGTGGAGGAACCCATGCAATTAGGGGGTGCCTCTGCATCGTACATTTCCCCGGAGATTCACAAAAGGAAGGGAGTGTGTTTTTTTTGTGGAAAAGCCAAGGAGATTCCTGTGTTTGTTGATAGTGGAGCTGGAGTCAGCATGATTGATGCTGAGTTTGCTAGAACTCATGGGCTGGTTTGCTATACTTTAGTTAAATCCATTCGCTATCGACTTAGCACCACTTGCACAGAAAGCTCTGACTCAGATTGTACATAATGTAAGACTCAGGGTGGGGTCGATTCATTGTGAGATAATTTCTTGCTATGTCCTAGACAGTCTTCCCACCCCAATTGTATTGGGTCTTCCCTGGTTGATGAAACATAATCCGTTGGTGCATTGGCAAGCCGGGGAGATCGCTGAGTGGGAGGATTACTGTCATGAGAACTGTTTAAATAATTTTCCTTCTACTCTCTCTACAGTAACCATACCTGCATTTTTGTCTGGTTTTGAGGACGATTTCTCTGAGAGGGGGTGTCAGGATTTGCCTACTTGCCATACATATTGTTATGATCTGCTACTAGCACTAAGGAAAGATGGGAATTCTGTCCCTACAATAGAACTAAGCTGGATCCCTACGATGTAAAGGGGAACCTGATCCTGCGATCAGACCCGCTAAAGTCCTCAGCTAGTCTGAACGAAGACCTATAGTTGCGAGGGAGGAATCCCTACAAGATCTAGGGACTGGGAGAAAAGGTGGACACCTCCTAACAGAAATTGTAGCAGGGAAATATTAAACAGAAAACAAATTACTTAGAGATCCAAAGATCAAGCAAAACTGACTGAGAAAGGCACCTAAGCACCCGGCTAGCTTAAGAGTAGATAATACAATGAAGTCCAGCAAAGCCAGAAGGGCGGAGCCAGACTAAATAGGGAAAAAAGGTCATGTGACCAGCAAACTGAAACAAAACCTAACAAGAGGGTTCTAACACATATGACTGTCCTATTATCTTGACCCCCAGAGCTAAACTTCCAAAGTCCAGACTGTATAATCTTTCAGGCCCTGAGAGACAAACCATGAAGGATTTTATTGTAGAAAGTCTGAAGAAGCCACATATTCAACCCTCATCTTAGCCCGTGGCCGCAGGGTTCTTCTTTGTGAAGAGAAAAGATGGTGGTGTACATCCCTGTTTAGATTTCTGGGAATTAAACAGATAACCATCCGAGATCTATACCCTCTTCCTCTGATTCCGGATCTGTTTAGCCAGGTCGTGGGAGCTAAAGTATTCTCTCCAAGTTGGATTTAAGGGGGGCCTACAACCTGGTTAGAATCAGAGAAGGGGATGAATGGAAAACGGCATTCAATACCCCTGAGGGTCATTTTGAGAGTCTGGTCATGCTATTCGGTCTGACCAAAGCACCTGCGGTTTTCTAACATTTCATTAATGATATTCTCCATCATTTGGAGGGCAGGTTTGTGGTGGTCTATCTGGACAATATTTTAGTTTACTCACCAGATTTTGAGACACATCGGGGGCATGTTAAACAGCTGTTGCAAATATTAAGGGATAACAAACTATATGCCAAACTAGAAAAATTTATTTTCGCTGTCCAGTAGGTACAGTTTTTGGGGTACCTGTTGTCATCTTCGGGTTTTCGAATGGATCCGGAGAAGGTCCTTGCTGTCTTTGATTGGGACCATCCCGAGAACCTGAAGTCTCTACAACATTTTCCAGGCTTTACTAATTATTACTGGAAATTCATCCAAAATTATTCTGTTGTTGTGAAACCCATTACTGACATGACAAGGAAGGGGTCTGATTTTTCCAAATGGTCGGATGCCGCCCTGCTTGCTTTTTCCTCCCTAAAGAGCTGTTTTGCCACAGCCCCTCTACTCGTCAACCCGTTGTTTCCCAACCCTTTGTTGTGGAGGTTGATGTGTCAGAGGAGCGGGTTGGGGCTGTGTTGTCTCAGGGTCTGTCCCCGGGTAAATAGCGTCCATGCGCTTTCTTTTCTAAGAAATTGTCTTTGACTGAGAGAAATTATGATGTGTGCAATAGGGAACTTTTAGCGATTAAATTGGCATTTGAAGAATTGTGACATTGGTTGGAGGGGGCTGCCCATCCCATTACTATTCTTACTGACCATAAGAACCTCTCATATCTTTAATCGGCTAAATGTCTCACCCTAGGCAAGCTGGATGGTACCTGTTTTTTACTAGGTTCAATTTTGTTGTCACTTTCTATCCAGGGTCCAAAATGTCAAGGCTGAAGCTTTGTCCCAGAGCTTCCCTGTTGGTGGTGACCATGAGAACTCAGCTCTGATTTTGCAGAAGGGTGTAGTTATTTTGGCATTGTACCCTGAGCTGGAGGGTGAGGTGTTGGAGGCCCAGGGGGAAGGTTCAGGAAGGCTATTTATATTATTTAATCTGTGCCATAAAGTAATTAAGAAACATCACAACGTTGTGATTGCTGGCCTTCCAGGTGGTAAGGCAACTGTAGACCTCATTTCTCGTCGTCGTTTTTGGTGGCCGGGGTTACATTGGCATGTATCTGCGCGCGTTCGAAGGTATCGCATAACCGTCCATCTGATACTGTTCTTCTGCTACCTATTCCTAGCAGGCCATGGATGCACTTGTCTATGGATTTTATTACTGACCTACCGGTATCTGCAGGCAAGACAGTGGTTTCGGTGGTTGTAGATAGGTTCAGTAAGATGGTTCATTTAGCCTCATTACCGGCATTTCCGAATGCCAAGACTCTTGCTCAGGTGTTTATAAATAAAATTGTGAAGCTTCACAGGGTTCACATCGAAGTGGTGTCAGATCGGGGGACCCAATTTATTTCAACATTCTGGAGGGCGTTCTGTTCTTGACTGGGGATGCAGCTGTCCTTTTCCTCTGCCTTCCATCCCCGGTTAAATGAACAGACTGAGCGTGTTAATCAGAATTTGGAAACTTACCTCAGGTGTTTTGTCTCTGAGAATCAGTAGGATTGGGCATCCTACTTACCGATGCCAGAATTTGCTATTAATAATCATCAAGAGTCTACTGGCAGGTCACCATTCTTTGGTGTGTACGGTTACCATCCACAGTTTGGTACTTTTAGTGGGGGAGGGGCTTCAGTCGTTCCTGAGGAGGAAAGTTTTGTTTCGTCAGTCTCTTTGGTGTGGCAGGGGGGTTCTAAGTAATTTGAAGATCACGAGAGACAGGTACAAACGTATGTTTGAAAGAAAATGCTTGTAAGGTTCGGACCTGAATGTGAATGACTGTGTGGTTGTCTACCAGGAATATCAAGTTGAGAGGTCCTTACTGAAAGTTGGGTCCTAGATTTATTGGCCCCTATAAAATAACCGGCGTCATTAACCCAGCAGCATTTCGTCTTGAGCTACCCCAAGGCCCTTAAGATTCACAATGTCTTTCACAGGTCTCTGCTCAAGAAATATGTGGAACCTCTTGAATCCTCACCCCTACCTCCACCCCAATAATGTTTGATGGTAATCTTGAGTTTCAAATTTTGAGGTTTGTAGATTCTCATTCCCTACAATACTTGGTGCACTGGAAGTTTTATGGCCCAGAGGAAAGGATGTGGGTTTCAGCATCAGAGGTGAATGCCGCCAGGCTGGTTTGCTCATTCCACACCTTTTATCCTGAGTAACCTAGCCCTGAGTGTCCAGAGGCCACTTGTAGAAGGGGATGTACAGTTACGGGTGTGTAAGATGCTACAGACTGCCGCTCTGCATCTGGCTGCAGAAGGTCTCTGCGTTTGGCATTGCAGATACCTTCTTAATCCTTCTGACTTTTGGACCCAGTGGCAACCTCCCTTCGGCTCTAGTTGACACACCCGGACCTGGGTGTTTATAAACTCTCAGTCTGCTTCAGGGAGTCACTGGTGATATTCACATTTTCTCTTGTGAAGGCTTGGAGCTGTTGCAGTCGGCTTACTTCCTCTCTGGTGCTGTTGGAGGACGTTTGGTGTTACCTCTCTGAGTCTGCTCAAACTAAGTTGCTTCTCCCTTGTTTGTCTCCCTTTTTCTCTTTAGTGTACAGTGGGGACTGGCCAGTGCTTATCCCTCCCCCTTCCCTATTTTGGGACTAGAGGGGCTTAGGTTCCTGCTCCTCGATTATTGTGGAACCATTATAGGGATGGTAGGGGAGGCAGGATGCTATTAGATCTGCCTAGGGTTCTCCAATCCCCCATTCCCTAGCATTTGGGCTTCCTTCCCCTCATGTTGCACTTAGTCTTCCCACACAGCGCGTGACACATAGTCACTCTGGAGGAACTGCAGAGATCCATAGGTCAGGTAAGAGAATTTTATCCACAAGACAACTGATGATCATATACTCCACAAATCTGGCCTTCATAGAAGAGTTGCAGAGAGAAAGACATTTTGGAAATGACACTTCTTAGGGCTTCCTTTCAGCTTGAAAAAAGCCATGTAGGGGACACAGCTAGCATGTGGAAGAAGGTACTTTGATCAGATGAGATTTTATTTTTTTATGGGTCTATTGTCATGATCCAGACAGGGTTTTGAGTCCTATCTTTCCCTTTCCCAGTCTGGGCATGTCAGGGGTTAATTTTTCTCTGCCTTGTTCTGGTGTCAGGTCTTCTATTTCTCTCTGCTGCATCCTGCAGGCAGTGTCAGTTATACTTTCTGCATACGGCGTGAGTAGTTGACTCTGGTGATACACTGATTTGTCCTGCTGTGTTTTGCTGACTTTGCCCATGTCTGTTCATTCCCCTCTAACTATCCCCACTCAGTGTTTCCCCTTCGTGTTTGGACTCCCTGATATTTGACTCTGCTTTGTCTCTGACCTGCTTTTGCCTCTTGCTTCTGGTATTTCTGTCTCTGACCGGTATTACCTTTTTGGCTCCTCTCTGACGCTGTTTTGATATTTCCTTTGGTACTGCGCTACTGTCTAATATCGACCCAGCTTGTTTGACTATTCTGCTGACACCTATTGGTAGCCTCGCTGCAGTGATGCTGGTCTGCTCTGGCCGAATTGCAGTCCTTCCTCCACTCTGCTGCCATCTAGTGGAGGCTGCATTCACCTGCAGAGCTGCAGCTTGACATCTATATAACAGAAAATTCCCAAAAGTGACATCATTCTAAAAACTGCACACTCAAGGTGCTCAAAACCACATTCAGAAAGTTTATTAACCCTTCAGGTGCTTCCTAGGAATTCTTAGAATGTGGAAGGAAAAAATAAACATTTAACTTTTTTTCACAAAAATGTTTCTTTAGACACAATTTTTTTATTTTTACAAGGGTAACAAGAAAAATGAATCCCAAAATTTGTTATGCAGTGGGAAACCACTGTTTGGGCACATGGCAGGACTCGGAAGAAAGGACTTTGTGAATGCAAAATTTGCTACATTAATTAACGGATGCCATGTCGCGTTTGGAGAGCCGCTGATGTGCCTAACCCTCCGTCACAGACAATATCGGTTCTAACGAGTTCACATACAATGTGACTGTCAGGCGCAGGCTAGAAAAATACCTATAATATCTAATGTTTGCAATTTCAGTGCTCTAAAAGTGATCAGTGACCTTCATAGGGATGTAATAAAAGAGACTACACATAATCAGGTGCAAAAAAAACCCATTTACTTAACATAAAACTAATAACTCTGAAATACAAACATTTCAAAACTCCCGCCAAATAGTCCCCAGTTCCACTCTGTCAAAAAACTCTACAAAGAAAATATATGGAAACAAACTTAATTTTAAGGTACCTTAAGTACTATTGAACACATATTCAATCAGAATTAGATCCTGAAGTTTCCCCAGAAAAATTACACTTGCAGAGCAAAGAGCAAGAATTACACATCATTTTTGCATGTGTCAGGCAGATTGCATTATGACATTTGTGACATTCATAATTAGAAAGCCTTCTGATTCCGCTTTCCGTGGTGCAGGTGGTGCATCTCCTTCTTTTGGGAGGTGGTGCAGGTGGTGAATTTTCACTATCATCTTCTGGGCGGAACTACTGTATATGCCTGAGCATCACACTTTCTTTTTTAATCTGCCTTATTTCTATGAAATATCCTCACACTTTGTGCTATACATTCATAAAACAAGCTAAATAAACAATTGTGATGAATAAAAACATAAAATACCAACCTTATTGAGTGTGACGTGTTCACATACAATGAGCCTGAGAGATTAGCGCAGTTATATCTGTCCTCCTGAAGCTCTGCAATCCAACTGTGGTATGAGGTTTCACAGAGCTGCTAGAGACAGGAGACTACCTGGAGGGAGGGGATTTCCTCACAATCTGGTGAGGAAGGAGAAATGAAAGTAAAAGAGATGTGCCTGTCAGGCCTATTGTATGTGACGGAGGGCTAAACAGTGGAAACCCCCACAAATGACACCATTTTGGAAACTATACTTCTCATGGAACTTATGTAGATGTGTGATGAGCAACTTGAACCTCCAGGTGCTTCACAGAAGTGTATAACATTGAGCCATGAAAATAAAAAAATCACATTTTCTCATAAAAATGTTTTTTGCCCCAAATTTTGCATTTTCACAAGGGTAACAAGAAAAATTGCACCACACAATTTGTTGTGCAATTTTTCTTGAGTACGCTGATACCCCATATATGAAGGAAAACTACTGTTTTGGAGCATGGTAGGGCTCGGAAGGGAAGGAGTGCCATTTGACTTTTTGAAGCTGGACACGTCTAGATGGAATGTGGCCAGAAGTATACAAATCACATACTTGTGCAAAGGAGAATCCTAAAAGTGAGCAGTGCATGCGCTGAGAATTCAGAACCTGCAGTCGGCTATAGTGACTGCAGACTTTCATCTCCAACCTGGACAAGCCCTTTAATTATAAAATGAAGCCCTGTAGCCAATCCTAAGAGTGTGTAATATCGTGTCAGGATTCAGCTCTGCAGGTTCCAGCAGTCATCACATGGCCACGTCATTCATGCAATTTTCATTCTTACGTTCACGTGACGAGCTTCTCTTCCTGCTTCTGTTTTTCACTGAACTTTGAATTAGACTGGAGTCACACCAGTGTATGGCATGCGATGCGAGAGCTAATAACCCTCGACTACTGCTCTGCTGCAAGAGGGAGCCGAGTGTCATGCAATTGTGCTCCGATCCTCTCGTACAGAGAGGGTCGGAGCACAGCTGGGGAGAAATAGAAATTAATTTCTCCATCTCCTCCACTGCCAGCATAGGCGTATATCGCACCGCACTCGGATGATATCTGAGCGTTGTGTCACTAGCACCCATAGACTTTTATTTGATTGCAAGTGAGCCGAGACTCGGTGGCAATCGCAGCATGCTGGCATTGTTCTCGCATGCTGATTCGGCATGAGAAAATAATTGCAGTTGTGATCTGTCCCATAGAGTAACACTGGGCCGAGTGCTATGCAATGTTTTATTGCATAGCACTTGGCAGTATTGTACGGTAGTGTGACTCGGGCCTTTGGAAGAGCAGCTCGTCGGCATGTGACTAAGGTGCGCCGAACTATGTTCTTTCCTCAGGTGCCAGAAAACCTAGATACACCTCTGCTGTTTGTGCCAGCATGCAGATGTCAGCTGCTGGCCTCTGATTGGCCGGCGGCTTGCATTGGTATTACTGTGCAGAAAGTCTCTGTGCGGCAATACATTTCAATTAACTGTGAGTCCAAGGGCACACGTTCTACTGAAATAAAGTGTTGTCGGCGTAAAAATGTCACTTTGTCCTTCAAAGAATGTGGCCCCCCAAATTGAAATCTTTTCTATATGCGGCCCATATACCCAGCCAACTTTGAGACCCCTGGTAAAGAACTTATAGAACAGTTTTTGGAAAATATAAGTGAGCAAGTTATCAGCCTAACACAGGATGTGGAATACCTTGCTGATTGCTGTAGGACCAACTGTTCGGAACCTCCACTGATCCTCAGAACGGGGCTTTGCACTACACTGCTTAAAGTGTTGGCCAAGCATGTGAACCACCACTCCATTTGTTGTCTACAGGACTTCCAAACACAGAATTCAGTTATCTCCAGTTTCATAGGCAAAGAATGGACCAATGATTCCCATGCTCGACTAGCGCTCCATATACTGAAGAGGCACAGCAAAGCCCCATTACAAAGTAGTGGGACACCTAATGATCAGCAAGTTATCATCTATTCTGTGGAAAGGTAGTTACTTTCTAACTTGATACAATTCTTTGAAATTTTATGGTAATGGATCTCCTTTCTTTATTTTTGAAATGCGCATTTTTTATGATTTCAGCACGGGACACAAAGTATGTCTGAAACGCTCAACCACATGTCAATGAACATAAAATTCCTAGGTCCATGTAGTTAAGCATCGTCTGTTACAGTTGATCATATTCCAAATGTGTAAAAGAGTATCTGCAATGGACACTGTAAATGACTATATCAAGGACTCGGACATAGAGTCTTATGTGAAACAGAATGGAATCCTTCCGGTCTACCAGAGATGACCAGGAGACCACAACGATACCTGTGGCTGAGTAGAGGTACAGATGTATGCTATAACTGAAGAAGATTCCAGAAGACAAAATCAAATGCGTTGTATTTTAATCTTTAACTGAAGGAACCCATTTTGGTTCACATAAGTATTGATGCTCAAGTCCTTCCATATCTGTTCACAGGACCCATGCAGTGGCATGTAAACGTTTAGGCGCTCATGGTCAAAATGACCGTTATTGTGAACAGTTAAGCAAGTTGAAGATGAAATGATCT